>JABXJD010003492.1:0-15000 GCA_013375575.1 Percina caprodes
CAAACAGAGGATATTGGCATCTTCTCCTGCTTTGTAGTCAACTTTTTCTGTTTCAGTTTTCTAGACAACTGCTTAGAAGCCATGGTGCTGATTGTTGGGGGCAAGATCAGATGAGTCTGGGCATTTAAAACCTTAAGATTGACATCACCTGGTCTTTCCAGATGATGATTGAGAACAATCCATGACACTGTCAGGTCTCAGCTTTCAAAGGGCGGTGCATGCTATAAACTCTGCAGGGGGCCCAAACTTTTGCAGACGCCATTTTTTTGTTTTCTGTTATTTTGAAAGTGTAAATGATGGAAATAAAATCAAACTTTTTGTGACCCATTATACAAATGTCTAATCTGTCATTTGATGCCTTTTGGAGATTCTTTCATCTTTTCTTGGCTTCTTTATGCATATTAATAAAAGTTTACCTGGGGTGCCCAAAATTTCAAGCCCCACTGTAAATACCCCCTTTGTATACCAGCCACCTTGGCTAGTAGGTTTATGAAATTCACCCATCACTGGCAGAATTCACTCAAATTCAGCTTAATTTCCAATGAAGAGGATAAATTACACTTCACCTTTTGTTTACATTATGAATTTATTAAATATTTAATGCACATAAATTGAAGTGTAAAAGAAGGGCCTTGCCTCATTAAAACTTAAATGTGGCTGTGTATCACCAGCCCTACTGTCAGATTTATGGATATTGTAAATAGAGTGTACAGAGTGGAGATCCTTTTCTAACCTTGCTTGTGTCTATACAACAAGGAGAAGAGAGAAGCCTCAGATTAATGAGAAACCTGCCTGTAGGAAACTTTGGTTCAAGTGAGATCATGGGCATTTTTCTCTTGATGCCCATCAATTGGGTTTAGTGGTTTTCTGGTTGAGCCCTGTAGACGTGTGGAATAATGCTGAAACAGGGCTGCGGATCCATTTGCTAAGATGCTGAAGATCTGTTGTACATCTGCAGTGTTTTAGTGATGAACTACATCATGCCTACTGAATATAAACATGACTTAATGTATATAAATTGGGAACACCGGTTGACTAGATGAATGTTTATAGCCACATCACATCTATGAAAAGGTAAGCACTGTAATTTGCAAACCGTCCATGTTTCTTTTGCTGCATTCACTACATTGACGGCTGCTGTATAAAAACTGGCTGGGATGGACGTTGGGGTGGATGGGGGTGCATTAACATACAGGACTTTCAAGTCAGTGAGTGGAGTTCGCTTCTGGGAAAACTAAAGCCTTATACCCAGGACATGCGTGTTCATCTGAGTGTTTTCATCCAAACCTTGATCTTTTTCCTAGTCTTACAAGTCGTTTGGTGCCTAATCTTAACTTTCGTCATGGCAAAACGCTCATATTTGTGGACTAAATGTAACCATAATGTCTGCCGAAGCGACCGGCAGCTCGCGGTGCCATTGCCGGCTTATAGTCACCTATTTTCGGGTAACTGAACCACCAACTACCGCTGATACAATGGAGGTCTGTAGCCGGCGTCACAAAGCTCTTTAGGGGCACAAACAACCAGCAACTGCCGCTCGCGTCATGGACCTGTTGCAAACCGCGTCATGTGATCAGCGGTGGTCTCCTAATTTTGTAGGATATTATACGTTTTGGTGGGCATACATTTTTGTTGATATCTTTTGGACCTGTTAATGAGAATACGTTGGAGAGGTAAGCAAGTAAACAATCTAATCTTAAACGCCTACAGGCTGAGGACCACACGCCACCCAAGGGGACCTCCAGCATTTCTCAAAGTCTCTCTATGTTGTGAATATTAGGTTAAGGTTATTTTAGGCTGACCTGCTCCAGAAGCAAATTACAGTGCAAGAAAGGGGTGAAACACCAAGTGGGCTGTCCACCATGTAATTTTCCTGTTTCTCTTTCAAAGGATGAGGTATTTCTTGAGGAAGCCCTGTTAAATTTACAAGCCATGACCCCACATCAGCGGGAAGGAGGCTCCTGTGACAAGGAAGAAGCATTGGATGGAGCTTTATGACTTTGTCTAGCACTTGATGGAGCTATGTCGCTGCTTTTCAGAATCTTGTGTGTCTGTGCGTTTCTAGCAGGTAATCAGAAGTTGTTTGCATTTGGCTCGGCATTCAAAAGAAGCTAATACGATAAAGCATTCACCTTGGCACTTCTTTCACTGTTACGCGCTAATGCTCGTAACACACCAAACTAGGCTGGTATAAGATTCCTGAATAAGACCCTCTGGCTGATCTAAAGAACCCTCAGCCTGAATAAAGGTCTTTCCTGCCTGAACAAGAGAGCAGCCTTTTAGAAGAATGAAGATGATCACTGCTTTACTACTCAAGTGTACCTCCAGACGTCTCAACCATAATTATGCCAGTCTGGGAGAATTGCAGGTACCCTGGCATTACTTCTAACACACACACACACACACACACACACACACACACACACACACACACACACACACACACACACACACACACACACACACACACACACACACACACACACACACACTTCTCCTTTATCAAAAGGTACTATACGCTTGTTTTGCTATGCTTCAAGTTAGTAATCTCTTCAGAAAACCATTAAGGTTTAAGACTTTGAGATAATTATGTGATATTCATCCCATGCTAAATTGCAACCAGGGAATTCATGACACTTGAATTGAGTGTTGACACATAACACTGTTAATACACATATATACATCATCGATACCTCCCCCTTCACAGTCTTCCAGGGCATCCTCATCTACAAGCTGCAGTACAAAGTTGTATATTCTTCCTCTGAGTTTCCAAGGGGCCCCTGCAGTGGTGTGCGGAGGGGGAGGGGATGTGCGCTGTAGTGCGGCTTGCTGGTTAATTATGGGTCGCGAGCTGCAGCTCGGCTGGCCTGGGCGGGTGTTGGAGCCAGTGGGTCTGGCACAGGGAGGTCTGGCCACAGACCCCGGCGGTGACGGCATGAAGTCTGGGACGAGTCAGAACACCAGCCCGGGGTTTGGAGCATTCCTTGCATTCCCTCCTCCCATGGCTGCCTGCCCGTATGTGCGCGTGTGTGAGGCAGAGAGCAGGGAAAGGAAATGTGTGAAAGATGCAATGTGTGTGCATGTTCATTAGGACATGTACACAGCATATTTTACATCTGAGCTGTAAGCATAGTGTGTCCGAGCTCAAAGACAAGGCGGCATCAACCATCCCAATGAGTCATGTTATCTGGGCTGAGAGCGTGAGGGACAGCTAAGTTCTTAGTGATATTGCTCTCACTGAATAGACAAATGTCTTTGGCACACTTGTATAAAAGCGCTTAAATGATTTTGACATGCATAACCAGTCCATTATCTTGTGCACTTGTTTAAAACAGAGCAGGGCTCATTTTTCCAATTAAGGAACAACTCTGTCCTTAAGGCAGAAGCTAGAAGATTTGTGTAAAATAATCAATTTTCAACCATTACAGTGTATAAAAAGTATTAACACCTCTGAAACCTGAACTTTACCTAATGAACAAACAGAAGCACCCGTCTGCCTCGACTCTGAGCTTCATATATTTTCGTTATGTTTTTAAGCTGAGGTAACATGAGACATTCTATTTACAACCCAGCTGATTAACCTTGTAAGGCAAAATGATAGTAGTTACTTTATTTGAATTGTATTTCCAAAAAACACTTAATCTTAACGTTTTATAATTTATAACAATTTCTTCATAAATTAAGTTTCCCTGAACATAACTATGTGAACTGGTGCTACTTATAGAAAAATAACAATGTCCCTGATTTAATATTTCTTAATTACTTAATAATTCTGAAAACTTTATTCTCAATGTAATGTATGTCAAATTTTAAGCTTACCTGTTGACCTATTTTTCATGTTTGCACACTCACCTGACCTGTTTTGCACTCATTAAAATCCTTGCAGGTGGATACAATATAAACACCACATTGTTCTTTTCAGGAAGCTTCATAATAGCAACTGCCTGATACATTGCTCCTTAAGAAAACTTCCTGATACATTTTTTAAATCTAGAATGTAGTTCATTTGGGGGAATTACCAACTTTGTGAACAAATCAAGTATTCTATTCACAGGTCTGCACATTCTCAGGGGCAGTTAAGAGGCTACTCTTAGCAGGTGCCTCTAAGCATTTTTAAAGTGTGTGTGTGTGTGTGTGTGTGTGTGTGTGTGTGTGTGTGTGTGTGTGTGTGTGTGTGTGTGTGTGTGTGTGTGTGTGTGTGTGTGTGTGTGTGTGTGTGTGTGTGTTCAGAGGAGACGAGACCTGTAGACACAGACGGGTGAGTGGGCTGCAAAGACAACGACGAAGTCTGCACACTGAAAACACAGATGAAAGCATTTTGTGTGTCAACAGGCTTCCATGTGTACATAGCTCAGGCAATTCTTCACAGATCACTGTATCTCTTTCTCAAAGGGTTTCTTAACCCAGCTATATCTGCTCACCTGTGTGTTAATAAAGGTGTCAACTATGCCACAGTGTCAATGTCAACATATTGACATGTAGTAACCTTTCTCATTCAACTGTGAAAGTTTCATAACTCTAAAGCCGAGGTTCTTATTTTTATCTCTCTTGATGTTCAGCTATGTTTTAAAGGATGGAAACTCCTCTTATTTGTCTTCATGTATCATACCAAATCTCTCCAGCTTCACCCAAAGGTAAAGAGGTAGTTGCTCAAAAATAGCACCAAAATGGGGGTAGAGGCCACCAAAAAGCCCTATTTCTTTCTCCCACACAACCTTTATTTTGACAAGGCTGGGAGAATAGGGTATTTATACATGGGGCTGTGTGCTGTGGTTTGTCCACAATTACAGAGTGGCAGTGCTTAGACTGGGAGGCGTGCTGGAGGTTTATGGAGGGGGACATAAGGGGACCAGCCCTCCTGAGCCTCTTACAATCTGACGTATAGATTTGAATTCCACACATCCATACAGAAACATTACTAATATACCATACTTAAAAACTTGTACAATTTGGCTGGCACATAAGACAAACAAACTGTACAGTCATCAGGAAAATTGTAAAAATGTATTTTATGCTTTTAAAGGTATGAACCGAACTTTTTCAGGCTGAGCCAAACCTCGGTTGCCCCAAACCTTTATATTGCAATGAGGCTCAATTTCAGTGTTTAGAAGGTGGTCAGTAATGTTTTGAGTGGTTCTGGCGTGGGCGGAGCCTCTCTTTGTAGATCTACTGTATTATGGTTGCGATATAAACAAGGATTTTCTACCAAACGTCTTGCACAACCGCTGTGAGCCACGTAGTGGAGGACAGTGGGAGTTTGTGATTGTTTCGTGGATGCTGTGTTGAATCTGGCGTCGGCCTCTGCAGGGGTGAGAAGGGGGTGGGGGTGGGAGGGTTTGAGGTTTCTGCCGGGAGCCTGGAAGTCAGGCAGGGCGGTGGCTGCACCACCTTCCCTCCACAGCCGACATCCACCCCACTCCCCAAGCGCACATGTGAACACACATTTCAACAGAAGCACATATGAGCAAATATAAGCACATTTAAAACGCACAGGCTTCATCTCCTTTTTTGTTCTCTCAAGCTTCTCAGTACAGTGGACTGAGGAAGATGGCGTGCAAAGCAGGCAACAAGAAATACAAGACGGCCTTGTTTACAAAAGAGCACGTGGTGCAGCAGCTACACACACCAGAAAGACTGCTGCCACAAGAGGAGGAGAATTAATAAAACATCTCTCTGACAGTGTGCAAATCGGTAGTTCTCTTGATGAAGATGGAGACTTCTTTTTCTTTCTTTTTCTCACTACTGAACTTTATGTTGTTTCAGACTTGCTTATGCCTGTCTATATGTCAAGTCCGGCTTTGAAATGTAATACATCTCCAGGGTGTGAATGCTCTCAGCAACAGGCGATGAGCTTGTTGTGTCTCTGCGCTAGAATGACAGATACCCGCAAATGTAAAAACAAACAAGTGGAGCTGGTGCTGATTGATATGCCTACAATATTCTAAATGTACTGACATACATTTCATATTCTGGCACAGCGGGCACTGTATATGTCAGCTCCATGATGACAGCACTTTCATCCTGTTTTTTTTTTAATAATGGCAGCCTGATCATCTGAATTCCCTTGTTCTTGTTTCCAAGCTTGATCTTGTTTCCGCCTACGCCTGGATTTAGTCACCATGGCGGCAAAACAAATACTTGCATCACATGTAGCATTTCAATCACAAAACCTGCATTTTCTACCCACATTAAAGGATATCATGGTTTGTGAGTGGAGACAACAGTGCATTAAGGTGCATAAAAGGCATTGTGGGTTTGTTTGCATTTGTGGTTGTAGTCTTAAGGTGCATTGTGATGTACACAGTGTGGTTTCAAGCGTAACTGAGAATAAATGGGAGAATTTGGTGATGTCACAGGCATGGTGAAATGTTAAGATGCCGCTTGCTGAGCCTGTGAATGACTTACTGTAATATGAGCTGACTGTAACCATACCCGCACGTCTAGCTTAATGTTTTCAACGAAATATGATTGTTGGATCAGTTTCCTCCCTTACAAGAACTTTGTGTCAATGTCATTGTCAACCAGCCATTACAATAAATTATTTAAAGTACAATACAGATGAACATTATTTATGGCATTCCCACTTGCATTTTAAATATAGCATACCTATAATCACAAGCCTGTTATATAAAATAGCCTACTCTAAGTTTTTTAAAAAAAAAAGTAAAATTAGCAATTAGGGATGCACTGATCCGACTTTTTTAGTCCTGAAATCAACACCTGGACTTTGGGTATTGTCTGATCCGATACCAGTATTTAATTTATACGCTGTATTGTGGAAGTGATTGGGATTATTCTTTTATGTGTAAGGCAACATCAGGTTTAACTAATATTCTTTCCTATATATTGTGGGGTGGTTTAATCTAGACTTGGGCAATCTCTAACATTTTCAAATCATACAATCATTTCTTTACATATATTACACACAAGCAGAGCGGCTTTCACTTTTCATCAATCGGCACAAGCCTAGTTTAATCCATAGCAATGCATCATGTTTTATAAGGTAGTCTTATGTTTTGTATTTTCAGATCATAATCTGCAAAGTATCTATAGCAAATACATGTATATTTTGTTTGTCTGTCTGAAATATCGAAATATAAGTATAAAATAGATAAATGTCATAAAAGTACAATTACCTTGAAAATTGCACTTTTACAATACAATACAGTACTTGAGTAAATGTACAAGTTTTTTTTACTGCTGATTGCTAACATTAAGTAGAAATATTTCACAACTCATATCATCTTCCTCAGCAGCTACTGTGGTTCTACACTACCTCACAGTTTGTCACCGGAAACGTGTTTTATTTCCTGTTTCTTCCTCTTCTCTCGGCACTCGGTGGCAGATCAAATAGGAGCTGCTCCCATCACCTGTCAGAGGAATGTGCAAGAACTCCCATCCATCAGCAGCTTGACTAGAACAGGCATAACTGTGGCTCAGTAGCCCCAAAAGCACCCAGGGCAGCATGTTACCTGTTGTATCGGCTAGAGATGCTTGTGTTGATGTGTGTGTGTGTGTGTGTGCGTGTGTGTGTGCGAGTACAGATCAACACGTTGGTTTGCACTCACGCATGTTTGAAGCATCAGCAGCCAGCAGTTCCATCACGTGACCCAACATGTCCTGCCCTGCTCAGCGGCCTATGTGATGTCTGAGGTTTAGACAGGGCGTTCCAGCATGTTCACCACCAACCTGGGAGAAAGAGGGGGATTTGGCATGTGTCAACAGGCATACCTGTAACCTGGGAGATGTGCCCTGCAGGCACCTAGTGATTTTCTCATGATTGTTATGGCCAGATGCAGACGACAGGGCTTGCAAAAGTAGACTCCTCAGCAGGACTGAGGTGGCTTAGCATGGCGTCAGACACACACACCACTACATTCCATTGGGATGCTCTTTATGCAAAGGGTGGGGTGTTACACTAAGTGTGTGTGTGTGTGTGTGTGTGTGTGTGTGTGTGTTTGTGTGTGTGTGTGTGTGTGTGTGTGTGTGTGTGTGCCTGCCTGCCTGTTTGTGTGAGTCTATCACAATTACTGTTTGTGTTTGTGGCCGCTGAGGGCCAGTGTCATGGTAGCGCTCAGGGAACAGAACACAGGTCCAACCCTGAGAACCTGAGGAACCTGAGTAGACGTTAGGGGACTAACTGAGTCTAAGGGCTTAGGCCTGGCCCGACACAAACACTTACCTACTATGTCTGCTGTCTCCGTCACTGTGTACTGGAAAACAAGAGCTTTGGTGGAGACACTGGATCTGAGGGTACCCCTGGGCTGCTACCCAGGCCTGAGCTTTTGTTACATATCTTGTGTTTGTTTTTGGTTTTGGTCATGTTGAAACAATACTGTATCACTCACAATATTCCTCTTGTGTTTCCTCTCCCATGTCATCTTCGAGTCTATTTCTCTGAAGTGGTTCCCAACCCCAAGCAGCAACAAGGTGGCCCCTAAATGTGAGAAAAGGTATGCGAGAGGGCATTAATCTCTCTCTGTCAGTTTGCAGACAAAAGAGGCCTCGTAATAAAAGCAAAAGCCTCACGTGTGAGTATATGGGGTCTCTTTATGTGACGACTGGCATTGCATGACAAGCAAAAGCAAATGATTGTCATCAGCTGTCATGAGGCTCAAGATGAAATTGTTACTCACAACAGATAGAGAGAATAACTCCTACCGTTGCATTTCTATTACCGCCATAAAGATGGTTTCTGTTTGATCTTAGTTGCCAATGATGCCTTTTGTGAGCCAAGGCAACAACAGAGAAGCACTTGCACATTTTTTGTATATCATAGGGTGCTTGTGCATGTGTGGGCATGTGCACATATTTGTATGTGTAGGTTTACACACTCAATGTGTGTGTGTGTGTGTGTGTGTGTGTGTGATACATTCAGTTAGCATATGGTTACAGCCAATTGCCTCATGGTAGGAGCCATTAGTCTATAATTGGCGCTTTCTCTTGTCATTAATTTACATTAACATTTGCAGTCCTTGCATTTTTGCTGCGAAAGCCTAACTAAGGCGAACTGATATGATAATTAAGATAAGCTGGCTAGACCCTGAGGTGAGTATATGGTCGAGTTGTGTAATAGTAATAGCAGGGTTCCTCCACGTCCAGGAGATAGTGAAGCAGGGGAATCTCTAATTGCTCCAATTATCAAGGAAACCTGCATTCAAGCAGGTGGTAGATCGAGCATGGATCCTCTGAGTGTTATGACAGTAACCGTGCATTTAGCGGCTCATTAGATTACGGCACTACAAATGACTGGAGCTCAATTTAAACCTGTCTTGTGCATGAGTAAAACGTTTATTGTTATAATTTTAAATAATTTATTTTGATAGAGGAGATGAGTTACAATCTTTGTTTTTCAACAACATAGTTGTCACGTCTCAGAACAGGGCTGTGTGCTAGATCACATTGACATATTAAGATCAAATTAAGAACCCTAACTAGTTTATGAGAGTAAATATTGCTTTTGGCCATGTTCCAATTGGGAACACATTATGTGCCGCCAGCATGTTACAGTACGGACTGGTTTTCACATTTTATTTGCAAAGCAACTCATAGTTTACTCTGTAGACATAGGAATGTAGAGATCCCTAATTTGCATATTATTATCTATCACGCAATCGCACACACACACCCACACAGCATGTATCTCAAAGGCAAAGGGTGCCGGAGCATGTCAAGTGTCATGGCTAATGTCATGGCCCATCTCGTGTCAAGAGGTTTGGATTAGTCACACAGTGAGGTGTTCTCTGTGCATTATTTATCCGCTGGCTTCCTTGTACAGATGTGTTTGTGATTTGAGGTGAGGAAGGGGTTTCAGAGTCATCGTGAATTATTAACTGTGATCAGGTTTCCGTGCTCTTGTATACATACATCACTAAATTGGAGGCAGGACCCTGGTTCTTCTTGCACAGTGGAAAAGAAAACCAACACCTTTAATCCCTACAAGGTGTAGAACAGTAGAGGATCATGCTGTTGAGACCCAGGTGTGTGTGTGTATATATATATATATATATATATATATATATATATATATATATATATATATATATATGTATATATATATATATATATATATATATATATATATATATATATATATATATAAAGTATTGGTTTATTGTTTATAGGATCACTATTAGCCTACAGGGGACAGAAGTCTGGGCAGTTAAAAAAAACAGGCACAAAAATACAAATACAAAGTTAGATGTTTACCATTAGACCATATTTCTGAAATTCTATTTCACTTGCCATTTTTAACTCATTTTCTTTGTAATGTAGCTATAGTAAATGGGATTTTCTCTCCAATCTGATGAGGCTCTTTATATAGCAATGACTAAGTTTCCATGCACAAAATATTATGCTTTTTGTCTTTATTCCGAGAGACAATATTCCTTCTAGGCTGTTTACATGGCTAATTAAAAAATGAATATTCCACTCATTTCCGTTTACTGCACCTTGCATACTCCAATCAATGGGAGGATATTTTCAACGTTTTCTAACCGAATATGCTGTTTAAATGACCGGATCAAATACGGGATTGGAAGTGGAATATTAGTGTGCACGGTAAACATAGTTAATGTTGACAATTGACCCTAGTCAGGCAGTTTCGACTTACATTAGCTATTTAGGTTTAATTACTAATGACAACTAGCATTTTAGTTAGCAATAATTAGCATGTGTCTATGTAATCTCCTTACATATACCTACGCTCTCCGTCGCTGCAAGATTCAGAATGATTGACATTTCTCTTGGCACAGCTACCATCAAATTGTCCATTACCTATACTGTCTATGGGGATGACACTATGAAATGAGTTTACCTGAGCAGTAATTGACATCCAGTTAGACACCCCACCTGGCCCTGATTGGTGCATCTGTGAGCAGGTGTATTACTGCAAATCAACTACAGGCTTTAAGTGGTGCCAGTGTTTTGTTTTTTCAATTACCTGCTTCATGTAGTTCTACTCGAATATAGGGTCTCTTTCAGCAATATGACAGAAAGTTAGTTTTGTAAGGCTTACCTACTGCACCTTTAATGTGTATCGGCATGTTTACATGAACATATGATTGAATTTTAGATCCCATTCTGAGCTACAGTGGGAAAAGCTGCTGCTTCACTGTCATCCAATGAATTATTCAAGCACCTTTACTTACAGTATCTCTGATCTCAAGGAGGTGTGTATGGCCCCTCAGCTCCTGTTTTCTCCCCATCACTAATTATGTCTACAATTTGAGGGCTGCCCATCTTCTCAGGAGAACCGCTAATGAAGCGCTCTCTATTAGGATGATAGCACAAGACGATGAGATGAAAGACTTTGGAGACAGAAACACTGTCAATGCCTCACAAATAACTCTCAGCTCTAACCAGGTTGTGTCACCTAAGGTGAAGATTGACTCTATGATAATATTTGTGTGTGTGTGTGTGTGTGTGTGTGTGTGTGTGTGTGTGTGACACCTTAAGATGTTGCAACTTTATTTACTGTGATTTAATAATGGACTACTTTGATGGAACATTATTATCATATCATTATCATCTTTGTTATTACTGACGTTTGACACTTTAATTTTCACCTGGTGTTAAAATCTGTGTAAAGCAATACATTAAGGGTGCGATTGTCTTATGGCTCTCTAATTAGTTTAATTCTATGATCATTAGAGATTGTGAAATATTATGTAGTATGTAGGCTACATATAGTAATGTACATATATACATAAGTTTTGTAACAACTTATGTGATAAAAACAACACAAATGAATGCACACACAACCACCAAATGACTCTTAGCTCTAACTTGGTTCACCTGTCTGACCTATTAATTTTTCTTCTTGAAGTGACAGCTTAAGTTCATGCATAGTTAAGTGATGCCATTGTGATTTATTTATTGACTACTTTTATGGGAACACAGTCATTTACATGTTAATCTGAGGTTTGATGCTGGCTGGAACACAGTGACCCCATTTCCACCTGGTTGTTAAAACTGTCCTGATCCGACCATAAGTAGACAAGCCAGACAGCAAGTACAGGTGGAACCACATTGAGTCGGTCTAGGCCACAAATGACCGCATTCTTTTAGCACACGAATGTGTGCCTAATAAACTACGCACTCATTCAAAGTATTTCTCATGACACAGAAACCACTGAAAGTGAATTGTGTGTTTTGGATGTCATTATTGTACTATCTGTGATGTGTCAGTGCTTTGTTCCAATGCTGCTTGCTCTTTGCTGTCTGGAGCTCTGTGCTCCAGGGATGCCTGGAAAAGACAGTGGTCGGTATACAATAACCTTATTTTTAGTTTCATAAAATGTCCCATGATTTACAAATATGTAGGATATTACTACAATTCAATTTTATTTATAGTATCAAATCATAACAAGAGTTATCTAAAGACACTTTACAGATAGAGTAGGTTTAGACCACACTCTATAATTTACAGACTCAACAATTCCAGTAATTCTCCCAAGACCAAGCATGTAGTGCGACAGACATTACTACACCGCAACTTTTGCTGTTGCTATTTATGAGTCGGCAAGCAGTAAAAAGTTCAGCTGTAAAGTGGTGGGATGGTTTCATTTCCTATGAATTCTAGACAATAAATTTCCGTGTTATTTTCTGTTAATATGAAGCAGCAAAATGAGGAGATGTTGGGTCTTCATCAGCAGGAACTTAACACAACTCCTATAATGTAAAATCCTATAAAAACTAAACCAAAAACCAAAGAGATTCACTTAGAAGTTACCCACTTAATGAGATCTAAAAACGTCTTTCTCTCTGCAGAGGTTTCTGGGGTGTTGGTAATCCTTATTTTTAGGTTAATAAAATGTAAACATAGTGGTGTTGCGTGGAGAAAAGTTACATCCTTCTGCAAACAGACTGTAGGCAGTGCTTTTTAATTTTCATTGCATGTTTCTAATTTATGATTTATTTGATAGTTTATAGATTTATTATGACGTATAGAGCGGGAATTAAGACCAAAAAGTGGACACATTTAATACCATTTAATACCAGGTGGAAATGGGGTCTTGGTCTTTCTCACATTAAACACACATACAAATTTGGTGTGACACTTTCTGATGCGCCTGTGATGGTCTTCTTTGTATACAGATCACAGTTGGCACAGAGACATAACCCTCCCTCTGTACTTATGAATGAATTTAAAAGCTACAGTATGCAGGAGAAGAGAGCACTACCTCCACCTTCTAGTATATCTTGCTTTTGTTGTCTAAAATAAAATAAAAGAATCTCCTGAAAATCAGAGCAGCTTCAATAGAGAGAACCAAACTGTAAATCACATTTTCAGACATTCAAAGTATCCACTGCAGACTTTTCTGCCTATGTCAAGTACTTGTCTTTATTAGCTCATAGTATATGGAGGAGAGGGGCGGGGTCTTGTCATATTCGCTTAAGGGTGCAATGGAAAATCCCATGCCATTCTGTCCAATGCATTTCCCTGGCAGTGAGGTCATGTTAACCGCAGGCGGGACTGAAGCCTGGTGACTAAGTAAGTGATGTTATTTCACTGGGTGGCAGTGTTGAGCCAGATAGCTAGAGGAGGAAGAGATGAGAGGAGCACTGAATTTTGGCTTTATGCACATACAGTACAGTATATCTGGATTAAGATGTAAAACACACAATAACCAACAAGCAAGTTATGAAGGCAAGGCTAAAGAGTGTGTTTAGGGCAGGTTTGTGTTATTCCCCAACTCACCACCATCAATGTACAGGTCACCGTCAATGTACAGGTAACCCCACACACCCCAACCTTTTTCTGACTGAGTGACCCCACTGTTCCCTCAAGGCCCTAAGAGTGACTGAGAGCATTGTGTGTTGCTGCTGAATCCAAGGGACTTACCTGTCACCAGCTATAGTCAAAGGACAAGCCCCTATCTCTTCTTTGTTACAGCAGTGACAGGGCGACATGGGGATACTTCCAAGGGAACCGTGTTTCAGTGATAAGATGATTAAGTGACCAGTTCTGGATTCACAAGTGTTGATGGCGGCTGTCAGCGCTTGTTTGTTGGGTGGTTGTCCCTCAAAGGTCCTGTGGATTGATTGTTAGAAATCAAAGAGCCTTTATGTATGGCCATAATAGTTTTGCATGATTTAAAAAAAAAAAAGGTGTTCAATTTATTTGAGATGGACTGTCAATTGCAATTTTGTGAGTGGGAATGTTTAGTATATTTTCTTTTTTTAATGCTCTTAAAGTATGTTCCACATGTCCTTGTCGTCATCGGTCTCAAGTCCTGACCCTTTGCACACTTTTTGTAAACCTCTCTGTCTCAGTCGTTCTGGAGTGGAGACATGCCCAGCTCTCCTTAATGGCCCTTTGTTCAACCTGCAGGCTCACAGGTCAGGGGTCAACTGCACCTGAGGCCGATTCCACAAACAAAGCTCTGTGTTTACTGGCACCAGGCCACCACTTCCCTGTCTCCTGCCGGGGAACACACAGACACACACGACAACATGATAGAGTGGATAAAGCAAGATAATATGAAAGAACTGATCATTTTTCTTTATATTTCTATTATATGTCTCTTTTCATCCGTATGCCTAAGCATTTGTGTTTTTTTCTATCTTAAAAAAGTATTTAAAAAAAAATATTTGAATTAATTATAGTAGTTCAGGTCTCTGTGATATTAGGTTTACAAGATGAAGATCCAGAAGTAACCCTAACCCTAAAACCTAAGGAAAACTAATGATCAAGGTTTTCCATATTAGCAAATGCTCACATGTTTAAATGAAAAATAAACATCACTATATATATATATATATATATATATATATATATATATATATATATATATATATATATATAAAAAAGTGATGTTTATTTATATATACACAAAAATAAAGCGGACTGTGTGGGCTCAACCAGGGTGGCATGTTGCAGCAAAGAAAGTGAAACCATGTCCAAAACCTCACCATAACCTCAACCATTGAACCAAATTTAATTTAACTCTAACCTCAGACATCTGAATCAAAACTGAGAGAGGTGGGCTGACATTT
>JABXJD010001504.1:0-85203 GCA_013375575.1 Percina caprodes
CGACCTTGTTTTGACCCCTAAAACTTCACTAAATAATATAAAGCTTTGAAGTATTGGGAAAATTATTATATTGGACCACGCTCCTTCTTTAATAGGTTTAAGCAATTTAAATGCGGGTTTTCAGAGCAGAACTTGGACATACAGCGCTTTGTTAAATCATGACCCTAATTTTGAAATATTTATAAGAGAACAACTTAATTTCTTCTTTAAAGAAAGTAAGACCACTGATGTGTCCCGCAGTGTATTATGGGAAACTACAAAGGCGTAAATCCATGGACTTGTTATTTCATGTACAGCTAGACAAAAGAATAACAGTCAAAAAGAACAGAAACAAGCTGGAGCTGGATCTTCATGAACTTCAAACTGAATATAACTCCTCCCCGTCTCAAGAGCTGAGAAATGATAGTCAAACAGTCAAAACTGCACTAGAGGCCTTGGTAACCAAAAAAGCAGAAAAATCTGTTCTTTGCCAGGCAAAGGATGTACAAATTGGCAAATAAACCAAATCGCTATCTGGCCAATTCGTAACAGAATTTATACCCAGAACAAAATCAAAATCTGAGTTACCACAAATTACAATCCAGAAAAGAGAAGACTTATGACAACCATTGACTCAGAGTGAAATTAAGAGCAAGCCTTGTTTTTACAGTCAATGAGATGCTGCCCCACACCATCACAGTGCCTCCACCAAAAGGTGTTACTCTATTGGTGCAGCAATCAGCAGAGCATTCCCGAGTCTTCTCACACTCTGACTCCACGATCCAACTGCTGTAGGCAGAATCTGGACTCATCACTGATTGGCAGCACCTGGGAGAAGTTCAAAACACGTGTCAATAGCAACAGCAAAATGACCTGTTGGCAATGGCAGAGAAGATTTGGCAAATTTTTCATGGGGCAACCCATACTCTGCACTGCTGCTCATCCCACAAATGCATCTTCGTTACCTCAGAGAAACAGTCTAGCAATCACAAATCCCCTTACCTTTTGTGCGAAGTTTATATAACCCTAACTGCCAAACAAATACAACCCTCTCTTTTCCTCTCTTTTTTTTGATAACTTTTGGCTAGCTGGCGCATATTCACATGCTGCCTCCCCCCGCCCCCATTTTTCGCTTGCACAACCAAGTGGCCCCATCTGTTCCTCTTTGGCTGGAATAGTGTCTTGTGTGTTTTGTTTTCCATTTACTGAGCCAAGGCTGTGTAGGAACACCGTATTTTTTACACCATACACAGAAAATAGAGAGAGTAAGGAGAAATTCGCTGAATTTGCTTACTGCACCTTAAAGTGTGAATGCTATGGTAGCTATGGTATTTTTCATGGGACTTGTAACAACTTTATCCTTTAAGTTGGGAATACCCTTTACCCACAACACAGTGGAATCGCCGTGTGAGCGTCTCAGCTGCGTGGCGTGTCCGTTTTTATTTGGGCTCCCATGGTAACAGGTTATAGCTTAGACACACACGTCTCACGCTGAAAACACGTGCCTGATAGTAATAGAACCAACGCCTATTTTTCATGCTGCATGCAGCGTGTTGGAGGCTTTTCAGGCAAAATAGAATAGGAAAAGATCTTTATGTAGTTTTGACACAAATACATATTAATAAATGACATCTTGATGTTTGAAAGTCTCTAGGTTTTGACATTAATGCAGATTTAGAAATGTAAAAAAGAATAAGAAAACTCGATTTTCAAATATTGCACCTGTCATACAGAACAAAGTATTCTGTAACCTATTTTGCCATCAATACCACCAAAGTTGCTTTAATGAAATCAGTAGCCAATATATTAAGTAACCCATGTCTCAGAGTTTGAATCTGTCTGCGCTGTGTCCCGAGATAGCCCTCCCTGTACGTCACCTAGCAGCAGCAGCAGCGCCGCGTCACAAACGTTTCTGGTATGTAGGACATAAAATAATCCAAGCAGCCACCACACAGCTGGAGCGCAACACAAACGCCACGCTTGTGCGATGCAGCCAGTGTGTAGTCGGCCTTATTGCAGCAAACCACAATGACTTCCTAGCCCCTTTTACACAATACTGCCATAAAGACGTTGTATGTGGGTTGTAGTGTGCGTCAGATGATGGCCTTCTCCCTAGAGAGCTGGATAAGCCATGATCCATGTGGCATGCCATGGCCAAGAAGCATGAAAGGGATAAACATCAAAACCTCTTGAGGCAAGATGACAGCGTGAGACATTGTCTTCTTGGAATCCGTGAAAACCCAGCTGGGCTAGGACACATGGTTGCTCACATGTTCGTTGGCTTGATTAGGCATAGTAATACCAGCAATAAACTTTCAGCTCTACAAATCTTGACTTGCCTACAAGTGCCTAGCCCTAACGGTACATGTAGAGTTTAACACCCGTCTAATGTTATCTCTTTCATTCTAACTGTACATGTAGACTTTAACACCCGTCTAATGTTATCTCTTTCATACTAACGGTACATGTAGACTTTAACACCCGTCTAATGTTATCTCTTTCATACTAACAGTACATGTAGACTTTAACACCCGTCTAATGTTATCTCTTTCATACATGTAGACTTTAACACCCGTCTAATGTTATCTCTTTCATACTAACAGTACATGTAGACTTTAACACCCTTCTAATGTTATCTCTTTCATTCTAACTGTACATGTAGACTTTAACACTCTTTTAATTTTATCTTATTCCTCACGCTTCTCTCTTTACTGAATCACTTTATCTCGACATTTTACAGTAAAATTTGGCTACATTCTGATCCGTTTCTGAATGATCATGTTATGATCTATTACTTATTCTGTTGTAATTGTAGGCTCTGTTTTTTTTGTTATTGCTTTTTTAATTATTTTGTCTATTTTCTTTTGCTTATCTTGTTTGTATATGTGCAATGTTTTGTTTGTGTGGTATCTTGTCCAGGACCCCCTCAAAAACGAGATGGTACATCTCAAGGGGTTATCCTAATAAAAGAATTTCAAAGAAATCAGGCAGTTTGCCCTGTGGCCAGTCGCCTGGTTTGGCAGCCCTGGCTGTTTTTGGTCTTCCAGCTCATGTGGAAAGGGTTGTTGTGTAAATGGAAAATATGTGCAGAGATTAAATTTGGCATCTATTATAGGCTCTGAACCTATCTAGCAAACATGTTTGTTTGTTTGGGGAGTTTGGTGTAGTCTTCCTCCTCACATTACTAAGGGGTTGCTCCAGTTTTTGGAGTCCTTTTATTTTCAAGATTATCTCAAGAGTTTCTTTTACATTTTCATGCAATTGAGAAAAACACCCACAATAGTATACATTTAACATTTAATTAAATGTAATTGAGGGGGCTGTACAGTAACTTCATTTCAAGATGCTATACAAAACAGTAGTTATGTTTTTCATCAGGTCACATGCATGCATGACCTGATAATAAAGACACGTAGCTGCTAAAAGTTAACCTAGCGAGTAAGGGGGGGGAGCACAGGGCATTGTTTTGTCATTGACTACATCTAACTATACAACATAGACCTTATTTATTGATATTGATTGATTTCAATATTGATCGATCCAACACCAAAGATTCTATTGTACCTTAAAATTATGTTTCCAAAATCATTTCAGTGGTTCATTAACTTGTTGGAATGAGACATGAGAATAATGGTAATGGTAACAGTAATGGAGAATTCTGCTCCCAACCTGTAGGGGGGGCCGAAGAGGAAAAGTGCTTTGGTGCCTACTGTAAAGCTGCTGGTTGACAAGCAAGTAGCTAATTCTTAGTGAGTAGCAACCATCCACTATCATTACAGCCCCGAGGACACATCCACAGTCAGCCCCCAGCCAGCTAGCAGCCATCCACTATCATTACAGCCCCGGGGACACATCCACAGTCAGCCCCCAGCCAGCTAGCAACCATCCACTATCATTACAGCCCCGGGGACACATCCACAGTCAGCCCCCTGCCAGCTAGCAACCATCCACTATCATTACAGCCCCGGGGACACATCCACAGTCAGCCCCCAGCCAGCTAGCAGCCATCCACTATCATTACAGCCCGGGACACATCCACAGTCAGCCCCCAATCAGCTAGCAGCCATCCACTATCATTACAGCCCCGGGACACATCCACATCAGCCCGCAGCCAGCTAGCAGCCATCCACTATCATTACAGCCCCGGGAACACATCCACAGTCAGCCCCTGCCAGCTAGCAGCCATCCACTATCATTACAGCCCGGGGACACATCCACAGTCAGCCCCCAGCCAGCTAGCAGCCATCCACTATCATTACAGCCCGGGGACACATCCACAGTCAGCCCCCTGCCAGCTAGCAGCCATCCACTATCATTACAGCCCGGGAACACATCCACAGTCAGCCCCCAGCCAGCTAGCAGCCATCCACTATCATTACAGCCCGGGGACACATCCACAGTCAGCCCCCAATCAGCTAGCAGCCATCCACTATCATTACAGCCCCGGGGACACATCCACATCAGCCCGCAGCCAGCTAGCAGCCATCCACTATCATTACAGCCCCGGGGACACATCCACAGTCAGCCCCCTGCCAGCTAGCAGCCATCCACTATCATTACAGCCCCGGGGACACATCCACAGTCAGCCCCCTGCCAGCTAGCAGCCATCCACTATCATTACAGCCCCGGGAACACATCCACAGTCAGCCCCCAGCCAGCTAGCAGCCATCCACTATCATTACAGCCCCGGGGACACATCCACAGTCAGCCCCCAATCAGCTAGCAGCCATCCACTATCATTACAGCCCCGGGGACACATCCACATCAGCCCGCAGCCAGCTAGCAGCCATCCACTATCATTACAGCCCCGGGAACACATCCACAGTCAGCCCCCTGCCAGCTAGCAGCCATCCACTATCATTACAGCCCCGGGGACACATCCACAGTCAGCCCCCAGCCAGCTAGCAGCCATCCACTATCATTACAGCCCCGGGGACACATCCACAGTCAGCCCCCTGCCAGCTAGCAACCATCCACTATCATTACAGCCCCGGGGACACATCCACAGTCAGCCCCCAGCCAGCTAGCAGCCATCCACTATCATTGCAGCCCATGGGACACATCCACAGTCAGCCCCCAGCCAGCTAGCAGCCATCCACTATCATTACAGCCCTGGGGACTCACCCACAGTCAGCCCCCGGCCAGCTAGCAACCATCCACTATCATTACAGCCCTGGGGACACATCCACAGTCAGCCCCCAGCCAGCTAGCAGCCATCCACTATCATTACAGCCCTGGGGACACATCCACAGTCAGCCCCCAGCCAGCTAGCATTCATAACGTTACATCTCCGTTAGT
Source organism: Percina caprodes (assembly GCA_013375575.1). NCBI lineage: Eukaryota > Metazoa > Chordata > Actinopteri > Perciformes > Percidae > Percina > Percina caprodes. The sequence continues at coordinate 5,278 of JABXJD010001504.1, forward strand.
GTTAGGTCCCCCCTTCAGAGCCTGACACAGTTCAAATCTCATTTTTTGACTGGTACCGTTGGGTCCCATTGGCCACGGGTCGGGTATCCATCCCCTATTCTAGATGGGTGTGTGCTGTGTTAAACTGACTCACCCAGAATCTGATCTGAAGATGGCTTCTGTCAATCAGACTTCTCTAAAGACACTAAAGTGATATCATAACAATACTAATTTAAAAAAGGCTACAGCATTTTTTAGACATAGCTTTTTTATTGTTAAAAATATTGCTTAAACACTGATATATTGTGCTTGGTAGTGACGCAAGGGGAAAATACATAGCATATTCTATTGAAATGAGGCCGTTTTTACATTTAATTGACTAAAGTGTAAAGTATAGATTGGCCTTATTACAATATATCAGATACCAGGTTAAGAAAAATCTTCTGGTTCTTATTAATCTACATACTAAATTCTAATGATAATCTACCCAGTAGATCACAAGATGAATTGCTCCGGAGTGTTATGTGGACACAAGCCAACCAAAGACCTTATCATCTTTAGATCCCATGTGGCCAAAACTTATTTCTATAATGGAAAATATTCATAATCTTAATGTATTCAGCTGCTCGTTCCAGAGATTGTACTGCAGTGTTCTCTCTTATTGTCAGCTACAAATATCCCTATTACTTTTATTTATCCTTGTCAGTGTTTTGGTCTTGAAAAGTCTGCAACATGATTGGAGATATGATTGTCAGTTTTCAATGCTTTAAGAGACAAGTTTTGTTTGGTATCATCATTTCATGATGATTCAGGCTTTTGCAAGTTACCCCCCACCCCCACGATATTCACACTATTACAGATGCAGCTCTTTTAGATCCAAACAAAATAATAAAATGAATTATTTGTTTAGAATGGCTTTTAATATTTAGTAGTGGTGTGACTACTTCCCTCTCCTCCTCCTGTTTCTATGCAACCTTTTCTGATTCCACTCTTCTCTATGTCTCTCTATTCTATTTGTTATATGTTGTTGTTTTGGTCGCGGGTCCCTACTGGTTACTGTAAAGTGCTACATAAGTAAATGTTGATTGATTGATGTCGTAAGCACTAAGGAGAAAGTAGGTCAACCAGTGGAGGATTAGTGAGGATTACAGCACTGAAAATAACATCAAGTATTAGGCTATGCAAGGTGACAAACATGTAATTACATCATTTCAGTTGCATAATGTCTGAAAAGTGAAAATATTTATTGATACTTATTTAATAAAAATAAGAAAGAAACTTTTCAATTGGAAATATTTTAATATATGTGTAAGGTATTACATTGTTGTATGGTTTGTCACATACAAATTTTTAATTTAAAAAAATAATCTACAAGTTTTTTTATCCCTCTCCCTCCAGCACAATCTGTACACTGACAACTTTTTATGTACCTGATCACCACTCAGCAGAAGAGAATGTGCATCCTCACTAGACCAATGCATTAGTGTAAAATGGATGTGTAATGGGATACAGCTCTTGTTAAAATGCCATGTGACCATTGTGAGTAATGTAGGCTATTGGAATGCTATTGTCACCAGAGAGTAAACAGAATTAAGTAGTAACCAGGGTTGAGCATGCCTAACTATTAGGAACTACCCACATCAGCATGAAATCACTGAAGCACCTGTTGGACACTCCTTCACACAAATCTTCAATTAGCAATCAGTCTGCGAAGGTGCAGCAGCTGTGTTGCTCTTTTAACATGGATGGAAGAGGTCTAAGGCAGATGAGAGTGAGAGGTAGAGGTAGAGGAGGAAGAGGAGTGTGAGCTGGAGGTATAGTTGGAAAGCGTCTCACTCTGGTGCTAAAACAAGTGAGATGTCTCACTCTGGAGCTAAAACAAGTCAGATGTTTCACTCTGGAGCTAAAACAGAGACCTAAACACACAGGGTGAAAACAGGATCTGCAGAAATGTGCAGTACAACAAAAAGATGGTGTTTTTTGAAAATTAAACCATGGAAACCTATTCTGGTACAACCTCACAATACAATTATGAACCTGAAAATGAGCAGAATATGAGCACTTTAAAAATGTTCACAATTTCATATCATCTACTTTCTCTACTAACATAAATTACTTGAATCTATCCACTATTTTGTCCCTCCACTAGTTGAGCAAGTCAATCTGATATGCTTTACTTTCATTTTAAAGTTTTTATGCAAAATGGTCTCCTTGATCTTTGTAATTTGTATTCTTTTGTACTATATATCTGCACACACAAGCCAGTACCTGATATGCCAAAGTCGAAGATGGCTAGATTAACAGTCATGAGCTCTGGAGCCTTCAGCTTGGTCTTGCGTTTGATGGTCATATAAATGACATAGCCATTCCCTGTTGCAGACAAGATTCCTGTAAGATAGAGAGAGAGAAAGGGAGAGCGAGGGAGATTGAGCCTTTTCACTTCTGAGACACCAGTCACAATTGTTTTGAATGATTTATGGGTGCTCAAGTCTACTGTAGGTGGCAAAGCAAGAGGAACTATTTGCTCCTCAACTTTGTATTTATGGGTCAAGTCAAACATGAGTTTGAAAAATGTACTGTTAAATACAGGTAGTAAGGAAGTGTTCACCTGCAGACATGAAGTAAAGTGGTTGCTACCCGGGGCTTAAAAAGGAAGGGGAGGGATACTGATGTGGATGGGCGGCTCAAGCTCACCACAGTATGACAGAAGTTTCTGATTTCTGTCTAAATCTGCGGATTGGCAGCCGGTTTCTCATCTAGACCTCTAAACATACCTTGACATCTTGACACCTAAAGATATTAATATCCTTAAGCCTTCAAACTAATGGCTGAAGCAGTGAATCAAATGGAACTGTCAAATCTGCCAAAATGAGGAGGAAAAGACGTGTTTCATCGTTTTTTTCTTTTCTTTTCTTTTTTTTAAAATATGTTTATTGCAGATCAAATAGATCTAGCCCTGTTACAAATAGATCTAGCCCTAATAGAGCAGTGCCTGACCTTACCATTACGAATGAGCCTGGAGTAGAATGCCCATCGTGAGTAACTGTGGCATGCATACACCTTCAACAGGTATTTTCTCTCTCAGGCTCAGAAAGTGCACATGTAGGAAAGAGAGTCTGGTAAGTGCTCTCAGGAATGATAGAAACTGATTACATGTGTCCACTCAGCGTCATGACAGTGTCTATTTGCATTCACTTGCACAGTACAGAGAATTTTATCTTGCAAATTATCATTCATTAAAAGCAGTCAGTTCGTTTATCACTATTTCACGCACCTCCTTTAGTCCCGATCGACACTGTTTGGAAAAATGTCCCATTTTTCCACATGAAATGCATGTCACTTTAGCAGCAGGGCATGAAGATTTATTTTCTAGGTGGTTGGTGGAGCCACAACGGTAGCAGGAGCGGTGGCTAGTTGATGGAGCAGATGTCCTTTGTTCTTCTTGGCGGGCCTTGCTTTGCTGTTTATGTATGGCCCTCACCGACGCAGCAGCCGCAGGACTGTCAGAAAAACGCCAGCCTCCATCTGCAGGGCCAGTGAAGTAGCTTTAGCCAGTGTCAGATCCGCTTCTAACAAAAGTCTGTCTCGTACTCATGCTCTATCAGCTGATCTCGAAGCATTTGCTCCTCCATATCACCAAAGTCACACAGCGCAGCCAGTTCTCGTAATGAGGCTAAATACTGGTTTATCGACTCATCTGGTCGCTGTGCCCTCTGGCGAAATTTGTGATGTTCCGCAATCACATTTACTTTAGGAACAAAGTGAATTCTAAGTTTATCCATCCATGTAGTACCACATGCAGTACCTATATCCGGTAGTGCGTAAAACCGTCTTTGTCCTCGGTGCCAAGTACACGAGAAGAACAGCACGCTGTCTTGCTTTGGGACACTTCTCCCGTTAGCATTGATTACTAGCATTTACATAATAGCATTTTCAACCATGTAGGGAAGGGAACAGCAGGTTGGCCAGGGCAGTCAATTTTGACCGTTTTGGATTTTATAAGTGTAATAACTTTGAATAAAACAATTCAATCCTGCTGGTACTTGACTTTTCCTAAACGTGTGTGTATTTTCATTTTAAATGTTTTTGAAATAAATTAAGAATATTAAGAAAATATGATTAATTTAACCTATTTTGGCAATACACGGTCATTTTGAACAGAAGGGTTTTCACGGCATTCTTTGTGGTTTTTCGCGCGGTTGAAGATGCATCTTGGTTGCTTAGTAACTATCATGTCCCCGTTAGAGAAACGTCACTAGTGTCACCTAGCCTATTTGTATTTACTGGTAGCCTATTTGATTACAGTATCCTTCACTGCTTTTTAAGCATATTTAGAAACAAGTTAGTAATAAAAATGTCCAGAAGAAATGAGCGAATGAAGAGAAATATGACTGTTGAAATGGCCATGGAGATGCTTCAGAACATGGGACATGATGATTTTGATGCTGGGGCTCTATCGGAGACAGATGAGGAAAGTGAACGCGATCGTTCCTGGGTGAATAACAGGTCCAACACTTCATCCTCAGAGAGTGAGTCTGTAGGCAAAAAGAAAAACACAGTGGAAAAACTGCCCTGTGGCTGAGGCCCATCGGCACCATGGTGACAGCTCCTGGGACCTGACAGTGGCTGAGGCTGTGGCTTTGGATTTAGTGGTGCAAGCAGGAGCACCTGGTGGCTGTGTTCTTAGTAACAATTCGCCAAAGTAAAAAGCCTTGTAGCCAATCCCTGTTTGGAGGTGGAGATGTGGTACGCGTCTCATGTTGAACAATAAACACATTTTCAAAAACTATCAATCTGGCAGTACTGAGACCGCTCAGATCAAGGTCACCAATGATTTGGTGCTTGCAGCCGACTCGGACCTGTACTCAGTTTTAATTTTACTTGCGTGCCCTGACAGTACCTAGATAAGGACTACTAGCCAGTCAGAAGCAGAGTTTGAGGGCGTGCCCTGACAGTACCTAGGTAAGGACTACTAGCCAGTCAGAAGCAGAGTTTGAGGGCGTGCCCTGACAGTACCTAGGTAAGGACTACTAGCCAGTTAGAAGCAGAGTATGAGGGCCCTGACAGTACCTAGGTAAGGACTACTAGCCAGTCAGAAGCAGAGTATGAGGGTGTGTCCTGACAGTACCTAGGTAAGGACTACTAGCCAGTCAGAAGCAGAGTTTGAGGGCGTGCCCTGACAGTACCTAGGTAAGGACTACTAGCCAGTCAGAAGTAGAGTATGAGGGTGTGTCCTGACAGTACCTAGGTAAGGACTACTAGCCAGTCAGAAGCAGAGTTTGAGGGCGTGCCCTGACAGTACCTAGGTAAGGACTACTAGCCAGTCAGAAGCAGAGTATGAGGGTGTGTCCTGACAGTACCTAGGTAAGGACTACTAGCCAGTCAGAAGCAGAGTTTGAGGCGTGCCTGACAGTACCTAGGTAAGGACTACTAGCCAGTCAGAAGCAGAGTATGAGGCGTGCCCTGACAGTACCTAGACTACTAGCCAGTCAGAAGCAGAGTATGAGTGTGTGTCTGACAGTACCTAGGTAAGGACTACTAGCCAGTCAGAAGCAGAGTATGAGGGTGTGTCTGACAGTACCTAGGTAAGGACTACTAGCCAGTCAGAAGCAGAGTTTGAGAGCTTGCCTGACAGTACCTAGGTAAGGACTACTAGCCAGTCAGAAGCAGAGTATGAGGGCGTGCCATGCTAGCAGCTAGGCGAGCATTATAACGTCTGTCTCTGAAGTAAAGCTGGACTACAACAAAACAGTTTGGAGCAGTTTGTGAACAGTGGTTTCTGTTGGAGATGGTAAGTCACGGGGGACTTTGGGCTTTTTCACTTTATCAACCTATAACATGCACAAAAAAGATATGTAACCCAATTAAGGTAGGAACACTTTAATCAGCCATCTAGCCTTCTGAAAACTATTTATACTATACTATTTACAAGTCTCCTTCCAGTGATCAGCACTTGGTGTGCGTTGCTTTTCTATAATACAGCATATCATCTTTTTTTTACCCATTTCCTCGGAGTGAGATGTTGTTGAAAACAAATATGTTCTGACACGACTTTAAGTGAAAAGCAGTGAAATAACATTTATGAAGAAAAACAATCTTTGCAATCAGACTAACCTATCAAACAGATGTAAAAGGCTGCAATGATATCCGCCTCTCTGGACAGTCTGGAGGCGAAAGGGTCGCCATGCAGGAGATAATGGGGCAGGTATGCAGGGTGGGGCCACGTCTCGTTCTCCTCACTGCCGTGAGTGGGAATGTCCTGCCAAGTGGAGGAAAAGGCTGAACAATGAAGCTGCTTTTCTCACACACACACACACACACACACACACACACACACACACACACACACACACACACACACACAGTTATCTTTTTGAGTGGCGGATGGATAGATGGACTAGCTAATCCAGATAGTTTTCCCTATCTCTCAAAGGTGAAAGCTGTTTTATTGGCTATAAACCTACTCCGGTCTTTTAAGTTTGCTAAACCTTCTATCAATAAACATATTTGGACACTCGTTACCAGTAAGGTTAGTTGGAGGGATAAAAGAAGATCATTATTGCCTCTTGGTTTATTTCACACAGCCATATAACCTTTTAAAAACTAGGCTTTTTATTTTTCAAGCATCCCAGGTTCTAGATAGCACTATTTTATCCATATAGCCATGTGCTGGTGATGCTGAGATGGACTAAGATCCAGGCAGGAAAGACCAGTGAGAATGGTGTGCAGCTGGGAGCCTCTTTGACACTACGGTAAGCGTACCTGAATCATTTCCGTTTCTGGTGCTTGTGTGTTGGTAGCGTGTTGCTAGCGTGTTGGTGCTCACTAAATACCAGTTCAATTTGTTAGATTTGCTATTACAGCGGCTAACTGTCCGCTAAACACATATTCTTATAGTAGTTCTGCCTAAGCACTCACTGATATTTTCATTTTTTTAGCAACTTTCATAACAGTTTTCAAACGCTTGGTAGCTAACGCTACCGTACTTTAGCTTCGCAGTTAGCCATGTCGTCTCTCTCTCCCTCTCCTACTTTCTCTTGCTCGGTGTGTCAGATGTTTAGTTACTCCTCTGCCTCCTTTAGCGGTAAGGGTATGTGTAACAAGTGTAGTTTATTTATAGACATGGAGGCGAGGCTTAGTGAGTTAGAAGTCCGGATCTGCACCATGATAGATCAGTCGTTAATTACTGTAGCTAACCCCCGGTAGTCGGTGCGGGCCGGCCTGAGCCTGAGTTAGCCTCTGGTAGCCGTCCGCAACTCCTGGGCAGCCAGGAAAAGGTTCCTGGGTGACTGTTCGTGGCAGAAATTGTCGTAAGCTTTCAAAGGCCACGGACCACCACCAGCATGTTAACGTTTCTAACAGATTTTCTCCGCTCAGCGATACACCCGCTGAGAAACCAACTCTGGTTATTGGCAAGTCTATTTTGAGAAACATGAAGTTAGCGAAGCCGGCAGCTATAGTTAAGTGCATCCTGGGGGCCAGAGCGGGCGACGTTGAGTCTTATTTGAAACTGCTGGCTAAGGATAAACGTAAATACAGCAAGATTGTTATTCACGTTGGCGTTAATGACTCCCGGTTACGCCAAACGGAGGTCACCAAGATTAATGTTGAATCGGTGTGTACATACACAAAGTCAATGTCGGACACCGTAGTTCCCCTTCGAGGGGAACTCGAACTGCGTCGGTTACGACACTATGGGAACGCCTCTAGGCATGACAGGGCTGAATGTGAATGAAAACTACTCCAATCCTATTGGTCCTAGTGAGAACGGTAGCATGTGACGGCATAACCGTAGGGACATATAAGCACACAGGCACATAGCTCATTAGCTTTTTTCTATTCAGCAGGCACGTTGGTTAATGTTGGTGTGGAAAAGCTCCCGTATCGAATCCTTTACTCACCTGGAATTATGTCCAAGCGTTTGTACCGTTCCGACGATGTGTGTCTCCTGCCCACGTTTCATCACGGTAGGTGACTCGCATGAACTGTGTGTCGCTTGTTTGGGCCTGCCGCACGCGTGCAGCCCTGTCAAGTTATCTCATTCCGTGTTTGTAGATATTTTTGTCAGATGTCACTACGGTATACTGAAGTATAATCACAAGCATTTCACAAGCGTCAAAGGCTTTTATTTACAATTACATTTAGTTTATGCAAAGAGTCAATATTTGCAGTGTTGACCCTTCTTTTTCAAGACCTCTGCAATTCGCCCTGGCATGCTGTCTGTTAACTTCTGGGCCACATCCTGACTCATGGCCGTCCGTTCTTGCACAATCAATTCTCCAAGGTTCTCAGAATTTGTGGCTTTTTGTTTGTCCACCTGCTTCTTGAAGATTGACCACAAGTTCTCAATGGGATTAAGGTCTGGGGAGTTTCCTGGCCATGGACCCAAAATGTTGAGGTTTTGTTCCCCGAACCACTTAGTTATCACTTTGGCCTTATGGGTAGGTGCTCCATCACGCTGGAAAAGGCATTGCTCGTGGTTTGTTTTTGGATGGAGGGGAGAAGTTGCTCTCGGAGGATGTTTTGGTACCATTCTTTATTCATGGCTGTGTTTTTAGGCCACATTGTGAATGAGCCCTCCCTTGGCTGAGAAGCAACCCCACACATGAAGGGTCTCAGGATGCTTTACTGTTGGCATGACACAGGACTCACCTCGTCTTTTCCGACAAGCTTTTTTCCGGATGCCCCAACCAATCGGAAAGGGGATTCATCTGAGAAAATGACTTTGCCCCGGTCCTCAGCAGTCCAATCCCTGTACCTTTTACAGAATAATAATCTGTCCCTGATGTTTTTCCTGGAGGGAAGTGGCTTCTTTGCTGACCTTCTTGACACCAGGCCATCCTCCAAAAGTCGTGGGGCGTTTCTCAATACCAAGTAAGCAAAGAACGGACTTGTGTTCTTGGGGAGACCGTTCTTGCTGGTTGTACCTGGAAGAATGAACTCGCAAGTTCAGAAGCACACAAAGCGCTGTTGACAGTTTTTGAGACGAAGCGTTCTTTCTGTTATTGCCCAACACCCCCAGCACAGAGAGGCAAATTGAGAAAAACTTTCCACTTCTGCTTTATCTGTGTACCGGAAACCATCCGCGCTTTACACCCGAATTGAATTCTGGGATACTGGCCCTGCCAAGTTACCATCCGATGTATCCTCGGTAAAATGGGCGTGTCGAGAACACATCCGGGAATTTTAACTGTTCTTGGCGAAATGCTAACTTGTGTATTGGGTCAGTACTTTGGCGACCAAAATGACGTTTCACAAGAACACAAGAACACAAGTCCATAGAAGAACACATATTGAGCAACGCCCGTGGCCTCACTGTGCGTGCAGATGCACTCACACCTGCCTGCTGCCATTCCTGAGACAGCTCTGCACTGGGGGGTGCCCTGATCCCACAGCTGAATCAACTTTAGGAGATGGTCCTGGCGCTTGCTGGACTTTCTTGGACACCCTGAAGCCTTCTTCACAACAACTGAACCTCTCTCCTTGAAGTTCTTGATGATCTGATAAATGGTTCCTTTAGGTGCAATCTTACTAGCAGCATATCTCGGCCTTTGTGCAAAGCAATGATGACAGCTGTGTTTCTTTGCAGGGAACCATGGTTAACAGAGGAAGAAGAATAATTTCAAGCACCACCCTCCTTTTAAACTAGCATGACAGCGTGATCTCAAGCCTGGTCCTCATCACCACTCTCACCTGTGTTAACGAGATAATCACTGACATGATGTCAGCTGGTCCTGTAGTGGCAGGGCTAAAATGTAGTGGAAATGTTTTTTAACATTAAGTTCATTTTTATTGAAAGGAGGGACTTTACAATTAATTGCAGTACATCTGATCACTCTACATAACATTCTGGAGTACATGCAAATTGCCATCATAAAAATTGAGACAGCAGACTTTGTAAAAATTAATATTTGTGTCTTTCTCAAAGTTTTGACCACAACTGTACACAGTCCTAATAGCGGTTTGTTATATTTCTCAGTGCTCCCAGTAGTGTCTTGCCTACATGTTGTCATGGAGTTACTGTTCCTTTCTTCAAAGAACGTGTACCCGAGATGATAGTAAGATCAGTTGTTCGTGGGATGAAAAGGAGGAAACTATTCGATGTTAAATTATGTTGCTTTGTCAAACACTGCTTGTTCTGGTAAGCACACTGTGAGCTGCCGATATGAGCTGGACTAGAAGTCCTGAGAGTTCTTTTGCTCTTTCTCTCAGAATATGCTGTTTCTATTGCCTCTTGTTGAGATATGTGACTGTATATCTTCTCCTATTTTACCACCATCTGGCATTTTCTCTCTCACACACACACAAACCTGCAGTAAGAGTAAGGATTTGTAATGGCAGAAAAATAATAATTGTGGGAAAGGCAGCTAGATATTGACCTAAGTGGATAAGGCTTAAAAATGTTGATGCTGTGTCTTACCAATGTTTTGTAATGTGTGAAACATTTGAATGTGTGAAATAAATGTTTTTTTAATCTTGTCTTACACTCTTGTCTTGTGTAAACTTAAAAAAGTTAACTTAGATTTTCAAGACAACCGAGGCAACTTACTTGATATGTTAATTCAATAAACATAATGAAGTCAACACAAATACAAAGCTTAGTCAAGGCAAATTGAAAATGCACATTTGCCCCGCTTTATAATGTTGTTGAACTGATGTGGATTGGAGTTGACTCCACACAGTCATTAGTTCATATAATGCATCATTTGATGTGTTTACAACCAACCCTTAGTTGACTGGACATATTAGTTAAGTGAACTTGCACAATGAAGTTGAGAGAACTGAATTGCCTCTTTGTGCTAACTTAATATCTGATTTCCAAACAACTTAGAACTCCAAGGCAACCAGGTTACACATACTTTCAAGTTGAGTTAGCACATTTTTTTTTTTTTACAATGTACACAGCTTTACAGTCTCACGAAAAAGTAAGTGATATTACAGTTGCATGAGGTTGTGGTTGTAATGCTTTGTTATATTCCAGCAACAGAGAAGCTCTGTTCACGGAACTGCAGGCTAACCTACTAGCTACGTGCTACGTGCTACTAGCTAGCTACTCACTAGCTAGTAGCATGACAAAGATTGTCTCCAATGTTGTCTAAATACATCCATCATTTATTTAAATACATACGTAAATGATCAGGAACAATGTTACCGTAATGTTAACGTTAGTGAATAGTTTAGTAGATGAATTCACTTATTAACGTGCATGTCGCCAGTCAAGCGGTGCAGTGTTAAAAAGAAAATGTTTTGATTAAACTATATGTGCACAAACAATGGTCTCAATGCTTGAATCCATGTGTAGACACCCTGGTGAGACTTTGAGCAAAGTTTGATGCTGTGTCGAGCCTTGTGTCTTTAAAATAGCGATTATGATATGATTATAGTAGTAGTAATCTTAGCTACTGTTACAGTCAAAGATATCCAGAGAAATCCTGTCGCATGCATTGTTAACACTGCCTGTCTAAATATTTGGATTTAGTTTCAACAGAAACACCATTGTTGCATTAAAATTGTATACAACGAGAAAAAGGAAAGGGCAGCAGGATTACACAAAGCGACGAGAGATGTTACTACAGGACCAGACTGAGCGTCTTCGCCAACAACATCAACACCATCAACACCCACAGCTGCAACTGCAAAGCAGTGTGAAGAGGAGCCAGAGCTCAAGGCAATGCCAGCACATTATGTCAGCAGCTCTGAGGAGGACAGCAGCAACTTGTCTGGAAGTGTGGGAGACGCCCATGGACAAACCTATGGATGAGACCAGTGACTCCAGCAGCGAGGACCACAACCCACAAAGTTCACTCAGCACACGTGGTCAAAAAAGTTAACGTCGGGCCCTTCCTGGATGCATGCAGTGCCTTTTGGTTTGAGAACTACTTGGGGCAATTAAAATGTCTGGTCCCATCGGGAAGAAGACCACTAATTGAAGTGGCCAAAAGGCTCTCAGAGAATGAACAGTGTCAGAGCCGCACCGTTCCTGCACAAAGAAGGAAAAGCTCAAGACCAAACAATGCATACATCTTGGAAGGTGACACATGCTGTGAGGCCATTGAGGAGACAAAGCACATGGTTTGGCAATGTGTTTGAGAAGGTGGAGCCTCTGTTCACAGATCCTTGTGATTCAAGAACCAGCGGGTGCTTCAGGGGGGAAAAGAGAGACTGTTTTGTGAAATTGGTTCCAGCATGTGAACTCACAAGACAAGCTATTATGATTCATGAGACACAGACCAAAATGTTCTTGACAGTCCTGCCTGATTTTTAGGAGACATGGAAACAACTTCAACCCCAACACTGCACATAGCTGTGTGTGTCAGTATGGTTCATGCTGAATATCCATAGTTATGTATATATTACTGTTGACAAATCAAATTTCTTTTTTTGTATTTGCTGTGTACACTGCAATTAATCTAGGCTGATATTTGATATCTGCATTAAGAACACTCGAAGTCAGATATACAATCTATGTGTTATGGGAAGGGAAGGAGGACCCAAACGCAGCGTAGCAGGCAGAAGTCAAAAAAGGGTTTATTAAGCAAAAACAAGGCAGGGGCTGAATCCAAAATAAACAAAAAGGAAAGGGAGCCAGGGAAGAACAAAAGCCGAAGCACGAGGGCTGGAAACTCACGGGAGAACAGGAGGGAATGCTAGGCAGGGAAACAGGAGGAATTGACGGGGAAATGGGCTGGACACGCTCTCAGGACGACAGGAAACAGGCTAACATGGAGAAGGATCTGACAAAGGACAAAAGGAACACAGGGGTTAAATACAAGAGGTAATGAGGTAACGGGAACAGGTGAGACATCAGGTGAATCACATTAGGGCGGGGCAGGACAATCAGACAAACAAAGCCAAGCTAGACAAGACAAGACAAGCCAGGACAGGAAACAAGACTACCAAAATAAAACAGGAAGCAGAACAAAGATACACAGGGGAACACAAGACAGGACCAGGGAGAAAACTAAGACAAAAACACAAGGAGACCAAAGAAAAGGGGAAAATAAACCCCAACAAAAACCCCAACCCACAACACTGTCACTCATTTGCATGTATGCCACTAATGCCGTTGTCTCTTAACAGATGAAGAACTTCATGATTGTCGAGTTTTCTGACTGTGCTACGGAGGTTGTGCCATCTTCATGGGTGGACAGATCTACAGAGGTATGCAGGTCTGTAGATTTATTTTTCTTCACAATTTATTTAACCATTTTCTAAATGTTTTACTTTCCACAAATTAAGTAAATTTTTCCAAAAGGTCATCTCCTGCTACTGGACTACGCTTAAAGTGAGGGCCCAAGTCAAAGCGTGCCATTTGTCCAACAGCAGCTGAAAAAATATGGCTGTATACAGGTGATCTATTGCTGATATACTATAAATGAATAAATAATTTTCTCTGTATGGAAATACTGCTTTGTTCTGTTACTGGCTCACAAATGTTGTCTTAACGTAGATTCCTACGCCAAAGCCATGGACCAATGTCGGCGGCTGATGGACACATCCAGCATTGAGACAGAAGACGATGCAAGCGTCCACAGAAGGCAGCGTAGACACCCAAGGAGGTTCGTGAAAGAATCTTCAAGCGATGGTAAGACTTTAAGTATAGAATACATTATTTACACAATTCAAATATTCTTTTTGCAATCGGTACAAATGATATAGTCTTTTATTTCAGATGAATCCGTTCCACAACCATGAAAACGTTCCAGGACGGAGCGTGTGTCTGGAATCCCTGTCTGGAAGTTAAATTGTACGCATGCATTTAAGAAACCAGAGTCATATTTCCTACCATGGAACTACATTCACCCTGGTGCATATCCTGTGACTGGTCTGTTTGTCTCTTCCTGCCTTTTTTCAGGCCAGCAGATACCACTGCCCCCACCACCTCTGTGTAAGTCTTTCTAATTTTTTAGTGTCTAATATAACAGCATAGGTTCATCTGTTGCAATGTCATGTGCAAGAAACCTACCATAAATGAACTCATATCTAATTTATTTTTAGATGAGTCAACACCACACAGGAACCCAGCCTGTGCCCAGACCTGGATGGGTCTATTGAAACACAAGCTCGGCCTGCCACTTCAGCTTGGGACCCAGGTAAAGGTACGGTAAAGGTACAGTGGCTTTGAATTTTGCATTTGCAATTAAATACAATTTAATGACAAGGAACTCCAAAGAAACATAATGTTTTTGTTGTTAACAGCAGAACTCATCCCACAGAGGGAGGTGGCTCAGCCATGGAGATGGAAATGAGAGGTAAAAAAACATAATTATATAATGTATAATAACTAAAATGAAGAGCATTCATTGTTCCATAGTCATGAGGACATCCGTTACCCGCATGGCACAGCAGATGAATACATTACAGAATACAGAAGATGGATGAGCTGTTCATGCTCTTAAGGAGCTCCCCGTCACCTTCCTTTGCTCCAGTCGATGACATGTTGCTGTCGCCCTGCGCAACAGTCACAGAGCTGCAGGTGTTTGACAGGAGAGGAGGAACTAAGTGGTAATTAAGTGGCCGTAGTCCTGACCTAAGATTAACACTATACAATTACATAACTTCAGTTATCATTATAACTGAACGGACTTATCTTACAAAATGAGATTATACAAGCATCTACTTGTATAATTTATGTTTCTATGTTTTACAGCAACTTTTCCTGACAAGCCTTGGAGGTTCAACCAGATGTACTGCCATCTGCCCATGCTACGGTGAGTGGCAACCAATGATGTTCTAAAACAGTATAGCTTGTGGGGCAAAAAGGCAAGGAAGGCCTTCCAGGACCTGACACCTGCAGGGTTCTAACAGGCAGGTGTTATTTTATTGTTCACATCAGTATTATGCTCAGTTTGGCTGATAAGGTTTTATTTGACTAGTAACTTTGCTCCATTTTGATTTCTACCATAGCGATCTCCCAGAAAAAACGTCCCCGCACACGCAGCAGACGCGGAGGACTTGATTGGGCACACAGACGGTAAATTGAAATTCTTCTGTGTAATGTTCATAATAATCAAAGGAATGTGAAAACTATCAATATTTGTAATGTAAAACAGGGTTGTTAGTAAGGAAATTTGTCTTGTTTTTGTGAACGTGTTCAGTCTTACTATGACACATTAAACTGTCGTTTCTTTCTTTTTAGGCCATCTGAGAAGGACTGAGCCTTCAAAACCATTTTATCTTGTATTAAAGCAATTGTATTTTTGAAAATTTGGCCATTTGCCTACACATTACATACTTCATCATACCAATATGCATCTTGCACACACTTTCACTCTACATCCTTTTATCCTTGTATTGTGTTTGTTGTTTGTATATTAAAGTTTGAAATCACCAAGTTTGCCTGTTCATTCATTCTACTGCTAATTTAATTAATTCCTGCTAATACACACTTTATATACACACACACACACACACACACACACACACACACACACACACCTAAAGGTTGCAACGTTAGGGGAACGTTCCCAGAACGTTAAATCAACTTTCTTCAACCAAAACATAACCCTAACCTAACCAAACGTAACCTTCAGGGAACTTTCTGGGAAGCCAAACATTGTTAGCCCCATATAATAATCACTGCTTACAAAGCTTCATTTTTGGTAATCAACATTTAGAACGGCGTTATTTTATCAAATTAATGTAATAGAAAAGTGGCGTAAGAGGGACATGTAGTTCTTCTTTTTAAGTGGTGACAGTGACGCCGTTTCCATCAGTTTATGAAGGGGGTCCCTGTCTTTATTGTAGAGAATAAACTCGCGCTCCTAATGAAATCATGAGAATATGATTCAAGCTGTAGACTATGGGAGATCAGCGGATCTTAATGAAGTTATGAGAATATGATTCCAAAAGTAGACTATGGGAGATCATACAGCGGATAAGGAAAACACTGAAAAACAATCCTAAAGTGAAGGTTTGGTTCATCACTCACCTTTTGTCCACCGGTCATCAGTCATCCCGACCCGACTTTACTAGAATCCCCCAAATAAGCTTCCTCTGGTGGATGTAAGCCCGATCCCAGCCGGTCCCGGTCCTGTTGCTCTGGACGGAACCTGAACGTGTCCTGTGGGCAGCGGCAGCATCCAGTCAGTCCGACCGGCTCTCCGATCAGTGGGTTATATAGTCACAAGACACAGTAAAGCTTAGTGAAATATCCGGTCGATTCTTTCACAATAAAAGCCTCCCAATCTTTTGACTTTTGCCTTCACTCTCCGCGGGACTCAGATCCACCTTCTGATACATTCTGGTATGGGGAAGAAACAAATCTTTAAACTAGGACTGTCAATGGATTCTTGGCCCTGATGGACCTAGGTCCTTGCAAACCATGATGTGATGCTGAAGAATAGAATAGAATTGAACAAGAATAGATCTTTATTATCATTGTTTTCAACAACAAATTGCAATTTAGCAGCTGCCAAAATTACAGTTAAATTACAGACAAAAAGAAATTCTACATTTAAATAGGCCTAGTAACATATAAAACAACAAAACAGAACATTTAAATAGTAAAATATAACAATCAAGATGAATAAACACCCTGAGGTGGCACCTAATGTTATTGCACTGTTTACAGAGGGCAGGGTTTGTGCTTTTGACTGCCTGGGGGGGGGACAACGACGACGACATGTGATGTCCGGGGTGAGTGAGGTCCTTTATGATACAGCTTTCTTTCTTTTGCTGAGGGGGTGTTGTGCAGTGGTGGCTGCTGGTCTTTCAGAGAGGGGATTTTCGACCTACATCATAAACATTGTCCATTTATTTATATTCTGCCCTACGTTCCTTTCCAAGAAAATGCTCTGTGACCCTGTCGTACCAAATATGCGTCTTTTTCATCATCCTCTCAGTGGCCAGCAGAGCTAGGCTGCTTAAACGGCCTTGGCCCATTGTCTTACGGGTGTAGGACTTGAGTCGCTTTAAACCAGAGAACCTCCTTTCTACACCAGCAGATGTAGCTCCAATTGTTGCCAATAATGAGAACAGTTTGTAAAGGTGAGGCGTTGCAATGTCCAACTCCATGTCTTTAAGGAACGCCATCATGACCTCAAATTTCCCTGGATTGACTAATTCTAAGAAGAGCATACTTTCCAAATTTAAGAAAACGTTGAGGAATCTGCTTCAAGATGTTATCAAGGATGGCCATGTACAGGTTTCTGTAGCGCTCTTGGGGATCCTGCAATTGGGTCAGATGGCGCTTTCTCACGGGCTCATCTCATGGGTCTGATGTAGGGCATAGCAGGACGTAGCAGAGCATAGTAGGGCGTGGAGCAGGACCATGGCAACAGCTGCAGCCTAGATCTAGCTGCCACCCTAATCCAAGGAAAACTGCACGGCTAAAAACATAAGCACCCAAGGGCTAAGTTAATAACAAGCATTTATAGGACACGGATGCACACGGATGGAACGAAAGAGGAGAGAGGAGCTCAGTGTGTAGCTCACCTGGTAGAGCGCACGCCCATATACAAAGGCTCACTGCTCAAGGCAGCGGCCGTGGGTTCTGTTCCAACCTGCGGTCCTTTGCTGCTGGTCATTCCCCATCTCTCCCCTTTCATGTCTAAGATGTCATATGTTAATAATAATGACGGGAATTAAGGGCCATAACTAAATGTATATGTATATATGTATAATTATATAAATTATTTCTAATTGTCTACTTTTATTCATACATTTATAATTGTATTAATACTTTTATACTTGTATACATTTATAGTATATTTTACTTTTATTTATTTATACTTTCAAACTTATTTATTCCTTCATACTTTCACTAACCCTACGTAACTTGCTACTGGGACCCAAGTGTGACGAGAATAACTCAAACACAAGGCTCAAAACACAAACAGATTTATTGTCTGAGGGAGAGGGGAAGAGGGGGTAGCAGAGCCCAGAGGGGGTACTCAGGAACAGCGTGGGAGAGCGAGGAGCCGAAGGGAAGACACTGGAGCTGGAAGCTGGTGCGGTGGGAGGGGGACCAAGGGGAGAAGACAGCTGACCGGAGACAGGAGTGGAGGCGAAGAGAAAAGGTAACTAACACATACAACACAGTGGCTAGGACACCCAAGAGCTCAAGATAACTTGTAAGAGTTTCACCAGCGTGTGTGGAGCAACAATCAAGCGAAGATGGGTTGGAGAGCCGGGGTTGATATACTGTGGTTGATTGGAGATGGCAGGCAGGTGTGAGTGGCGGGAGCAAGTGATTGAGGATGTGATTCAGGTGTGCATTGTCAGCTGGCTTCAGCAGGGGGGAGGGGAAAAAGAAACCGCAGGGAACAGAACAAGGCAGGGGCCTTTTGCACAAATTCAGGATAAGTTATTAAGCCGGGATATTCAAATGATCCTGTCTTAATTTAGCTTTGACTTAGTTGCACAAAACCAGGTTGAATTAAACCCAGCCAAGTAACCATGGAGATTTATTCTTTGTGGCTAGCCTGGTCCAGAGCAGGCTAACAGCCAGGCTAAGATTAATATTCCCAGATATGATATTAATGGCAGACCGGTCAGAGACCAATACATTCATGATTTCATGTTCTTGTTGCTTGTCCTTCTCTAATAAAGGACAGTTTGTGTTACTCCTTATATGTAGGCCTAATGAATTTTTATTATAGCTTACTTTGGTTTCATAACCTTCTCAATAAGTCTCCCATCCCTGGACCATTAACACAGCCTATATATATATATATATATATATATATATATATATATATATATATATATATATATAGTGTAGTTTACATTCAGCACACCGGGAACACCCTGTCACTTGTCAGAAGAATAAAAAACATGAATATTGTTTTACACAGCTGTGGTTTATTGGGTTAACTTGACTTGTATTTAAGCACTATGTCACTTTACTAATACATGTCTTGAGAAAGGTCCTTGTGACCAAAATGTCGCTAACTAATAAACCAATGCAGAGGTGACAAGTGTGTGCGGGGGTTTTCTTTTTTCACTCTGGCTTCAGAAGAACCCATAACCCTTTTGGCCAGTTCTAAATCACTGGTCAAATACACTAATTATCTGTCACTTTTGTTAACATTGCAAGATTTCAATAACTTCCTGGACTCTCCTCTAGTTGCCTGGAAACCTCGCGAGGATGAACCCAAGTCCTCTGACAAGCAGATTTGACAGAGCAAAGCTAGCTGTTTCCCCCTGCTTCTAGTGCTTATACTACACTATGCTAATTGTTTCTTGACTCTAGCTCCATAATTAGTGCACGGACATTAGAATCATATCAGAAGGTATCCATCTGACCCTTAGCCAAAAATTAAATGAGCATACTTTTTACCTAAACCGTTGAACATGTCCTAGCCATGGCCATACCGAGTATTGAGGTTACTGAGGTCCGGACCTCGGTATTTGGAAAACCTGACCAGAAAGGAAACGTGACTGTATGTTCTTCAGCAACTATTTTGCTAAAGAAATTATACCCCAGGGTTTCAGAATTCAAAAGAAACCTACTCTCTGTAGAGACAATGCACCCTTATGTATGCAATGGACTTCAATTTTAAATAAATGCTAATGGCATTAATCAAAGAAGACATGCAAAAGGTTTAAATGGAAATGCAGGCAGTAAAAATTAAACAAACAACAGACACCAAAATAAAATTCACAGAGAACCATGGACATGATCAAGAAATTGAAATATGAACTGGAAGAGAACCTGATGGCAGAAAATGGGATGAAGATGATGTTAGGAACAAAAGGTTTACATGTGGTGCACAAAATCCAACAAGCACAAGAACCTTGGCTCCCCAAGGGACACCTTGTTGAAAAATGAACCCTCTGCTCCGACATCCCGTCGTTCTGACCATATAGCTAAGCTTTTGTGGATCACCTCCTAGACCTATTATATCCCTTCGGTTGCTAGGATCTGGGGATTGCCGAGTGAAGGCTGATGATTGACGCTTGGATCAACTGATTGCTCACGTCTATAAATAGGAGTGCTTGGACAGTCATTCTGTCTCTAACCTCTAGGTTGCTTGGTTTCTGGGATTAGTTACTTTTGTGTTCTAGACTTGATACTTGTACACACATCCATATACTACACACACTACACGCATCCATACACTACACACATCCATATACTACACACACTACACACATCCATACACTACACACATCCATATACTACACACACTACACACATCCATACACTACACACATCCATATACTACACACACTACACACATCCATACACTACACACATTAGTGATTAACTGATTGCACGTTTCAATAAATTGGATTTAATTGAGCAAACATGTGTTCTCTACCTTTTGTCATACAAAGGCACTCTTTAGTAAATGATCCCGCAACTTGCATTTTTTCTTTCTATCGCCAGTACTCGTAGACGTCTAGCGATCAAGATCAAAATAAATCTCCTTCACCATACTGTTGTTTTAAATGGAAAAAAACTTTTATGTTGAACAACACAAAGATATTCTTATTAAACCATGTATTTATTATCTTAAACAATATTTACAGAAAATAATTATTATGTTAGAGCTAAATAGGAAACTATGGTCTGAGCTGTGTTTCTTATTTTTATTTCAGAGCTGAACTTTATCTTCTGCCGCAAATTACTTAATTTAGTTTTGATTAAATTTGATTTTGTATTTAAACAAATATTCTGTATATTTATTTATGCATGTTATGTCTGTGTATGTTTATTTGTGTTATGTTATGCATACATATATATATATATATATATATATACATACACATATATATATATATATATATATATATATATATATATATATATATATATCTCAGTCTTAACTAATGACGTTCT
This sequence comes from Percina caprodes, assembly GCA_013375575.1. Taxonomy (NCBI): domain Eukaryota; kingdom Metazoa; phylum Chordata; class Actinopteri; order Perciformes; family Percidae; genus Percina; species Percina caprodes. The sequence continues at coordinate 26,045 of JABXJD010001504.1, forward strand.
CACTGTTTTATTATTATTATAAAGCTATATTAGCCAACCTTTCATCCAACAAACATCGTCCCTCTCCTCCTGAGGCTCCTGTTTAAAGAGACGACGTCCTCTTCATTGTCTTGGTTAACGTTCTCCACCCCTAGCGCCACTTCCCAGCTAGCTGCTGCTGCTGTAGCAGCGTGTTCAGCGCATTGTTGTTCCTGTCTGTATCCCCAACAGTAGCCGTAGAAAAGTTTGTCATCTTTGGCAGCGTTGACGAATACTTATTGTGTCTTTTTTCTTTTATTTGAGCCGCTTGGGTAACTTTGTTTCATTTTTGCGTTTAGACTCGTCTAGCTTCGTCTCGGTTCCTTCCCCGTTCTCCTGTCCTGTGTGTTTATCTTTCGCGCCGCGCACCGTTAAGGACTAGTCCATTTCATTGTGAGAGTAGGGGGGTGTTCGTAAATGCCTAGCCTATGTGATATTTTTAAAGTGTTTTGGGCCAACCCATTGTCAATTGGAAAAAAAAAAAAATAAAAAAATATAAAGTTTTGGTAGACGACCCAAAAAGCAAAAGCATCTCTGCCGGCAAGGCAACACAGGCGGGTACAACACGGCATCCCCCTGATCTGTAAATGAGTCCCCTCCTAGATTTTTGACAGTAGTGCCTGTGCAACACCAACCAAGGCAGCTTTATCTTGAGATCATGAAGTACCAAGGCCCCAGCTGTTAAGCTGTTTTAAGCAGATTTTCTATGCTGTATTCTAATAAAATCGCCCGGCCCCCTCCTGACTGATCATTGGTCCCCTCTGTGTCACCCCACTTCAAAAATCCTGGAATCGCCCTTGACACCTGTTATTCATTGTATGTCACACCAGCCAACCACAAATACATAAAGAATGCTTGTACCAAAAAAAAGATAAACATGATCAGAAACTACTGTACAATATGTGCAAGACAAAAGAAAAGATCCTACAAATGTATCACCCTCATGGGTTTTCCAATCTCTCCTCTCTGTCTGACCACAACAATTCATCAGCATCACACCTAGTGTCCTCCCTTGCAATGCAACAAGAGAAAATGTCGTTGGCATGACGCAGCCACCCCCACAACGATCGCTGTGATATCCTCACAAAAAGCATCCATTGCAGTGGGTAAGGATAACCAGTCCATCTTCTTCATACCATTTAGAAATGAGGAGTATGATGGGAGAAACTGCATAAAAAAAACATGGGTGGGCTACAAACCATCCCCCAGCTCTCTTTGAACGATGGAAACTTACCCCCTCTCGTTGTCAGGAATAAGATCCCTGTAAAGGAAATTGAGGAGACAGCGTCCCAATTCCCAATGATGGGAATGTGGCTGAGTGCACCCCCACGCTGGCCTGGCACATTAACAGTGGCTCGGTGACCAATAATACATAAGAATGTGTGGAGATTCATCAGCCTCCAGCTCCATCACACTATAAGGGTCAATAAGGTGCTGGCACATTAAAGGGTAACTAGTGACTAGGACTAGACTATCTGTCCAATCGGAGGACTCTGGTTACCTGGTCCTCAGATCTCTGCAGGGTAAATCCAGACAGCTAGCTAGACTATCTGTCCAATCTGAGGACTATGGTTACCTGGTCCTCAGATCTCTGCAGGGTAAATCCAGACAGCTAGCTAGACTATCTGTCCAATCTGAGGACTATGGTTATCTGGTCCTCAGATCTCTGCAGGGTAAATCCAGACTGCTAGCTAGACTCTCTGTCTAATCTGAGGACTATGGTTACCTGGTCCTCAGATCTCTGCAGGGTAAATCCAGACAGCTAGCTAGACTATCTGTCCAATCTGAGGACTATGGTTATCTGGTCCTCAGATCTCTGCAGGGTAAATCCAGACAGCTAGCTAGACTATCTGTCCAATCAGAGTTTTCTGTAACACGACTAAAACTACTTCTGAACGTTCCAAACAAGTTCCTTCCCAAGGCTATTTTACAGTTGCACAGTAGTAGAAAATAATATTATATTTTGGTGTCGGTGTTGTAGTTTATAGCCGGTCCCTAAGGACCGCCGGCTGCTGCTAGAGACCAGTCTTATTTCTCCAGGTTGGAGGACGGCTCATTTTGATAAAAATCAGTTTGCAGCTCATTGCTAACCTTACGTTAGGAAAGAAGCGTCATTTGTGATTTAATATTATTTTGCTATAGAGTAATTGATCCCAGAAGTTTGAATCTGTGAATATTTTCCTAACTTTGCTCACATTTATTAAACCAAGAGCATGGATTATGAATCTGTGCTCACATTTTATTTAACCGGAACAGATTTGTATTCTGTGCACACGGTTTAGTTTTTTTTTTCTCAGCTGACCCCAGGGGGGCTCCGTAGAAGCTCAAATTGCACAGGGAAAATGTCCCACAATTAAGTTACTGTATGACAGTGATGGCCAAGTGAATCATGGTGAACCAGTGTCTTTATGTTCTGAGCCCACTAGATGGCGCTCTTGGTTTTAAGAGAAAGGTCTAAGGCATTGCAATTCAGTGGATTCTCAACCCTTTGTTGAACAGAGAGCGCCATCTAGTGGCTCTGGGAATAAAGACACTGGTTCACTACCTACCTACCTCCCTACCTTTCAAGTTTTCGCAAGATTGGTTTTGGTTTGCAAGTTATACCAAGGTGCTAGTTTCCTTTCCTTCATCATCTTCTTTCTGAGAGGAGCAACAGAGTCTAAAGTCATTCGCAGCGAGGTCGTAGTAATGTCCACAAAGTTATCAATTTGGGAGGGACTAAAGTTAACATAAAGGTCCTCTGTAATATTACGGCATTGCATTGAGTTAAGCGCTGGTGGAATATCTTTGTTCAATTACTAGAGAAGCTTTTATTTACTTTAGTATAGTTGGGTAGTAAGAATTAAAAAGTTATCAGAATGGTATGATAATAAATGACTCAAGGGAAAGGCGAAGTTATAAATATGAAATAAAGGGACATGAATAGGTTTGGTACATAACCTCTTCTTTGATCATATCATTTATATTCAGTAAAGAAGTGGTAATTAAGGGTAAAGTTTCTTCAAGTAGCCTAGTTGGGATGTGATCTAAGAGCCGGGTGGATGGCCTAGCTGAAATCTTTAAAGTTAGTTGGTGACGGTTGAAAGAAAAAAAACGCAATCTGAATTTCTGTCGGGTTTTACAGCGGTTTCTAGGGCTCTTGTGGTTGAAGATGAAGAGGTACAGGTTGAGGGCAGGAGGCGAGGAATTTGATTTCTAATGTTATCGTTAAAGAAGCACATTCAGTTGTTACTACGCAGAGCTATAGGAATAGAGCTTAAAACATGGCAATAGTGTCATGACCTGCATGGAATTGTGGACCCAAGTGCAGAGAGGAGGCAGGCAAAAGTTGAGCTTAAAAGGTTTATTAAAATAAAAAGCAAAGTACAAACAAAGGAAGTCCTGAGAGGGGCAAGCAAAAACTAAATCCAGAGTGCAAAAAAATCCAGGAAGCACGGAACCAGAAACAAACCGTCACGGGAAGACAAGACACTACAACAGAAATACTACAATGATGTGACCCAGGACAAGGGACGCACAAAGACTAAATCCACAGGGTAACGAGGTAACAGGAGGCAGGTGACAAGAGAGCTGGGAAACAGGTGGAAAACATCAGGTAATCATAGGAGCGGGAAAACACAGGAAGTAGAACTAAACAAGACGAGACAGAGACCCAGACTTCAAAATAAAACAGGAAACAGAACATATACAAGACAAGAGCAAAAATAACACCATACCATAATCACATGACATGACAGTTACCAGGCTAAGGAATAAACACAGGAAAACAGACTACCACAATAAGACAGGAAACAGACCATATACAAGACAAGAGCAAACATAACACCATACCATAATCACAAGACATGACAAAAAACCAGGCTAAGCAATTACGACAGGAAAACAGACTTCCACAATAAGACAAGACAAAACAGCCAAACCACAACAATAGAGCTGGGACTCTCAGCCTGGCTGACGTGCTGTTCTTATTATTAATAATAATAGACTGCTGGGACTTCCTATACTTTTTCAGATTGTCTTGCAAGACTAAACAAGCTTCTTCCAGATTGGTGGAACGCCATTTTCCTACAAGTTTACATGAGGTTGGTTTTAATTTGCGGGTTTGGGAGTTCAAGCATAAAGCTAACTTCCTTTGTTGCATCATGGTCTTTTTTATAGGAGCAACAGAGTCAAGAGTTGTTTGCAGTTAGCCTGTAGGACTGTCTGTAAGATGGTCAATTGAAGAGGGACTAAACATCTGTTATATTGAGGAACTGCATCTAAGTAAATGTCGATGGAATTTAACCACGGCACTATCAAATAGACATCTAGTGTATAAACTTGTACCAGTGGCATATAGCCAGGCACTAATTATTAAAAATTATTTAAAATGGTCTGATAAAAGTGTTCTGTGGGAATACTATTAATTCTTCAATTTCAATGCCATATGCCAGAAGAAGGTTGGTTAAAACAGTGTGTGGGTTTTTGTACACTCTGACTTACGCCAATACAATTGTGAGATAAATGCAATACTAAGGCAAACTTGCTTAACTCTCAGAGAAAACATTTTATTGTTGTTTTTTTTCATTTTGTTAAGGAAACCTGGCAAGAACAGCCAGACAATTGGAAGAGCCATTTAATTCATCTATACACAAGCCAATAAGCAGACTCCTCCCGCCGGCTTCTCCTAGGACTCCTCTCATCCATTCATCTTGCGCTGGCTACTCTCCGTCAGTTGGCCTGCAGATTATATCAGGGATTTAAAGATTATAGCATGGCATTTCTGCTTTTTAAGTTATTGGTGTTCTTTTTGTTTAAATAAATACATGGACATTGTTAAATTTGACTGTTGTGTCCTTTGATGTGGTATGTTTAACAGGGCAAAAGGGCATTTATATTTTAGACATGTTCATGCATGACAGTTACTTTTCATGGTTTTATTAGCATGTTTTAAGTTAGTTTGCTGTCTTTTCAACAATTAGTTTTGGGGCATTTTAGGCCTTTGTTGACAGGACAGCTGAATAAATGAAAGCGGAGAGAGACACGGGAGAATGACACGCAGCAAAGGACCATAGGTCGGAGTCAAACCCAGGCCCGCTGCTTGAAGAGTAAACCTCTACATATGGGCTTTATCCAAAACCTACTGTAGTCTAGTGGATCCTTGCTTCCAGTAAGGTGGCTGGGTGGAACTTCACATTCCTGCAAGCACTCCTAGATCCAAAGTCCCCTCTGTGCTGGAGCTTTATTGGCTATCTGGGCAAATGCAAGCTGCAAATGGTCTGCCCAGTGTTCTAGCAATTGAGGAAAACATCTTTTTTGTGGAGGCAGCTCTCCTGCTCATGGGTGGACGTTGCTCTGTTTGGTCTGTCAGGGTTTCTTCTTTACACAAATGTTTGGTGGAATAAAAACATGTTAATATTAATTTCTTTACTTCCAATACTGACTCAATACTAGACTAACATATTTATGATTGTGATACAAACAGATTTGTGTATGAAAAGCTGATATTTGCATAGATAAAATAAATAAATTTCAAAAAGTTCAAGCTCAAGATAGTGAACATACGCCGGATTGCAAACTGTAGCAATACAGTCTGTGGTTTTGCTAGTAAATCTCAATATTAAAAAAAAAATAAACATAGAATGAACAAAACTCTGAAGTACCCAGTGGCTGGCTCCGGTCCTGGTCCCTGGTCAGGGAGATGACAGGTGTAGTCTTGCCAAACTTCTTTTTTTTGCTGCATAGTTTTTTTAACTTCTTGAAAAAAACGCAGATGGTTTTCGTGGCTGTGTTTCGATGACATTCTGGATATGTAGGCATTCCCAGCTGTGTCCTCAGTGCTCTCACAATAGCATTCTCAAAAGTGGGATCACCTGATCTTACGACCTCCTTCAGTTCATCCACTGAACCAAACTCCAGCAGGAGGTCGCTAATGCTAGCCTGGTAAATGTCTTTGAAGCTCCGACCCATCAAGGTGTCATAGAAGTGGTTGTACAGCATAGGATCCACGTCTTGAAGCTGTTGAATCACTTTCTTTACAACCTCACTAATCATTTCACTGTTTTCAATACCGATGACGATAAGCATCTCACGAACCAGCACAGTACACAAGGATGCGAGAACATTGCCTCCCAGCAACTGTGACTGCAATAGCTCAGGTGGCTCAGGGATAACTTCATATGCGATTTCTTGACTCAACACTGGAATGATGCTAGGAGGTGGAGGAGTTAAAGGCACTTCTTCTAATTGGTCCCCTGCTGCATGTCCTACAAGCATTAAGTCAGGATCTACAGACAGTTGTTCGAAAGCGAGTGGAGATGGATAAGACGACTGATCTGAGTGTAGTTCTGACCAAAGGAGAACCTGCACAGCACAACGAGTAACAACCTCTGCTGTCCTCAGGTAAAGAGCATGAGCGACGATGCCTGGATCGGTGGCGCTCTTTCGCCTCAGGTTTCTATAGATCATAGTGTCACAAATACGTGTTCCGGCTGGCGCCAACGGAATCTGGTAGTCACGTCCACTCATCAACACATTAAAGCTTCTGTCTGTGAGTTCTCTTAGTTTACCGACCTCCAGCCAACTATCTGTCTGCACTGCCCCCTGCAGATCTACTTCCAAAAAATCTTGTACCAGTTCATCAGCTATATTCTTGATAGACTCAATCTCTATGGGACTTAAACAAGAAGAATGGTCCTCAGTTGTAGCAATTACTGTAATTGAACTAAAGGGACATCTCTCAGAATGGGACTCTGTGTTGTTGCGGTCAGGCACAGCACCTGGTATGGAATCCAGACCACAATAGGAGGACATTGCAGACTCTTGTCTATCTGATTTCCTGTCTTCCACAGTCACAATGTGTGTCTTTGAGCCAACTCTAATACAAACATCTCTATGGTTGCTAGGGCTCATTTCACAGTTTGGCATTTGAGCATTTTTTAGGACTTTCAGCATGCGAATAATGTAATTCTTCACTAATTTCTTTAAGTCACTTCTGGAATTCAAATTGAATATAGGGGGCTCCACTTCTATGCCTGGTTCATACAATGCAGTCTTGCTCCGCTGATCTTCAGTCATCTTTTGAGCTCCCTGCTGCGCTTCGAAGGCTCCTGTCAGCATGGTGGCAAACTGACGAACCATATCTGTAAGTTCTCCAATGGAAGTCACACAGCCACTAACAAAAACCACTGGAAGTCTAGACACCAGGGCAGGAGTCTGAGTGAATAAAGCCAGGACTGAGTTGACAGTCTTTGAAATGTGTCTAAAAAGTGACTTGGAGAATTCCTTAGTGGCCACAAAATTGTGGACTTGGATCTTTAGGGCATCAGCCAGTGCCTGTTCAATAGAATCCCCCATGTAGGTATGGATTCGGTCCTCAGTTAGGCCAAGGACAGATGGAGAAAAGGTGCCATAGGTTCTCTTGTATCTGTAGACCTGTGGCATTAGGACATCCACAACAGTCTCTGCAAAGATCTGGATTATATCCATGCAAGAATTGGCCAGCACAGTGGTCAACACACAGCTCACCAAGCCATTTGTCATTAACTCCCAGTGCCTGAAAGAAAGCAGTCAATGTTGTGGCATAAAGATTCAGCCATCTGAACACAACTCATTATTTCACAATATTTACACAAATGTGTCTAACTGCCACTTTGCTTTTGTAAAAACAATGTGGCCATGACATATGAATATAATAGATATACATATATAATACTAGATTTTAAGCTGTAGCACTTACTTTGTGGTAATTTGTATCAAACATTTGTTGATTGTAAAACAGACTTCCTTTGGATCAACATGTGGAAGGTCAATATGCAGATTATCAGGCGTCTGCACCAATGCAGCAGAACACCCTTGGTTCTGGGCTGGTTGTTCAGTCATAGTGATGTTCCTCAAGAAATCTGAAAGAAGCAAAATGACACAAAACACTGAACATTTATCTTTGCAGATGTGGTGTTTTTGCAGGGTTTACAGTACCAGAAGTGTGTAGGGTGTTTTATGAAACTAGTACAGTGCCTGTTCAAAATGGGCCTCATTGGAAAGGGCCTGTGGTAGTGCTGCTTGTAGAATTCTCCAGAACCAAATTGTAACCCAAAATTACTTACAGAAGGACCCCAAATCACTTAATATGCAATGGGTGTGTGCGCGGATTGAGAGAGAGAGAAGTAAAGGGGGAAGGCAATGCAAATAAACATTTTAGTGTTGTCTTTTTCATCAACAATTTTGCGCGTTGATACCACCAAAGTCCAAGATTATCGACGCCGGTGTTGTGTTGTCTCATCACTTGAGCAAAGGTGTTGATTTTGATCCAGGCTAAGTGGCTGGGCGGTTAACGGTGAAGTATAGATTTGATTCTTGGGGGTATTTTGCAGACGGTAATGTTATTAGTGTTATACGTTAGCAGTAATTAATTAACCGGACCCAGTGTGACTCTGATAACTGCTGTCTTGGCCCGGTCAGCTCCGGTTACGTTCTGCTTCTGTGTAGAAGTGGTGAATGTACAGTTTACAGCAATATAATATGACATAGTGTTTGTCTTTTGTTTGATATTTATTGATTTTATTGAGTTTCCTTTTAGCAAAATAATAGACACAGAAAAGCCAGCGTTACGTAGCAACTTTTTCCACCGTTATTTAACACAACAGCTGGGAGTTCTGTCAGCTATCTGCTCGAGTTTGCTTAGTATATCCAGCAATCCTGTTACGTTAGAAGCAGCAAAAAAGTGAAGCGAAGCCCAAGCCGGTAGACCTCCCCCAACCCCACTGCTGTCCAGAGCGTGTCAACAGCCTGCTCTAAAATCCAAACCCCAACTTCATTGGGTACCCAGGAAACCAAGTGTAAAGCATATTCATGAGATATTTCAAAGACAGACACACACACACAGGGCACAGTGTTGAGGCATGGAAACAACAGTCTTCCAAAACACAAACTGCAATTTTGTCTCACATTCATGTAAAAGTGCCCTCTAGGCATGAAAATACATTTTTCGCTGTAGGGAAATGGTGATATGTGTTGATAACATTACTGATCACCAGACTAGGTAGGATGATTATTTCATGAAAATCATTAGTACAAAATTACAGCTACTAACATTTGGGGAAAAAAATGTATTGAATAAAACTATTTTTTGGTATAGTTAGTCAAGATGCAAGAATAATCATCAGCAAGTATAAAACCAACTCACACGCGATGATGATGATGATTTTGGAGGAGCAGAGCCAGCTTATCTTGTTCCTGCTGTAGAAATGATGGCCGGTAGCTCGGTTTGTAGAAATAAAACTGTCAGGAAGGTTTGGAAAGCTCTTAGTCTCAGAAGGTTTTCTGTACTGGAATAGTCTCTGACTGACAAGAGTGAACTAACCACAGGAAGGGTTCCAGTGTGATGTCACTCCATTATGACACAGTTCTAGAATTTCTCTTTCAACTGTCATACTGTCATAACATTCTCTCCACCATAATATATCATTTTACACTTACAAAAGATATTCTGCATTATGAGAATGTTTACTTAATACTTTTAGTTCTGTTTTGATACTTTATTGATGTAAAAATGTAAATTCAGGACTTTTACTTTTTACTATTAGTATTTTCACAATGTGATATTTCTATACTTTTACTTACATGGTAATTTCGTGGGCCTCCCTTGTGGCTCACCAGGTTTTGTGTGCGCCCCATGTGCTGAGGCTCAGTCCATACTGCAGCAGCCCGGGGATCAGTTGTGCCCCCGGCTCTTCACTGCATGTCACTCTATCTTTACCACTTTCTCCTGCTGTGCTATCCATTAAAGGCCAACAAATGATCTTAATTCCTTGTCAACCTGGACCCTTTTTTATATGCATTGGTGTCTAAGTGACTAATGTGAACAAAAATCTTTCAAAAAAATTGGTCCAGTATTGAGCGAGAATACTATAACCGGTCAGCTGGAATAGATGACTGGGGGGTGGAGGGGGGTGTGTTAGAGGTGGAAGACCAATGACAGCTGATAGCAAAGGGAGAAACAGATTATTTAAAGCAGGGTTGTGACGTGTGTGTACGATTCTGATTGGTTGAGCAGGAAGGTGAACGCCTCCACCAGCTGATTGGAGTTAGGTAGAGCTTTGATTACGAGTGAGGTCTTCCTGAGAGGATTTACACTGACATACATTCCCATCAGGAAAGACTAGTTGTAGATATGTGACAGTTATACACAGCGTGATAAAATATACATTCATTAGCTGAACAGCTGCATTGATTTAAAAGTGCATTGATTAATAGTTAGGTCTTCCTGAGGACAACATAATGGAAAGGATCCCTCCAGAGATAGACTGTTTTGTTAGAGTAAGATCTATTTGGTTTCACCAGACACTGCTCCGAAATTGCAATCGACCAGACTCAATTTAAGTAATCACTACTTTTAGCGTGTATAGAGCCAGCACCTAACTGTGCATTTAAGTGGTAAATTAAGGGTTTATTTCAACCAAACCAGAGTGGTGATTGTTGGAACAGTGGAAAGACAAACTTTCTTTTAATTCCCCTGGGTTGGGTCGCCTTTCCACCGAGTTTGAAAGAACCTTTGAAATATAGTGAGTTGTTTATTGCTTGAAGTGTATAATGATGGTTTTGAAACAGGCAACATACGGTGTTCCATGCACTCTATGGATGATTGTGATCATTGTGGATGATTAGAGAGCATATAGTGGAGAAGATGAACAATAGCAGGATTAGAGACTGCTGCGTGAGACGGCTCAAATAGCTTTTTCTCAGATTGAAAACACAGTAGCTGAAGCTAAAGCTATGGCAACAACTGGGCCGGCGGAGCCGTCGTTGGTGTGGTGCGACAACACTTCTTGCAGTGGCAGGAAGCATTGGTGCATACAGAAGCAGTCTTCACAGCTGGGATCACTAGCTCAGCCATCTTGGCAGTGCTGATGTCAGGAGGTGGAGCGTGACTGGAACAATTACCAAGTGTTATGGCTACATATGTTTGTAGTTTAAATAGTTTTTTATGGCTAGTTAAATAACATGCCGCTATACCACTGTTGCACCTTTTTGTCATCCCTGCAATCACGTTTCATCCTTTTTTCCTCTACATCCTCAGGCACTCTCTAGGACCATGTTGGGCATATTACCACTTGTACCGGTCTAGTCTGTTGATTCTATGTCAGTGATAATGTTAACTGTTGTATAGTTTAATAATACATTTTATTTATATTTGCATGCTTTTGTCTTTACTGACATTCAAATAAGCAAATCACACAATCCAGATAAAACAAGCATGAATACTTAATATTAATATGTTACTTATTCACAAGTTGTTTTGTATGATTTAAGTACACTTTAAATAAATGAAAAATGTAACGGTTATAATAACACAGTGTCATAGAATAGGTCATAAATTATATTAGTTAAAATAAAGTAACAGTAAAGGAAAGGCGGCGTGCAGCGGAGCTCTGCACCCAGGTAGGTGCAGCTTTTCTCAGCCAGGAGAGGAGCTTCAGCGTGCTATTAATATTATTTTCATTCTACAAATTAAGAAAACTCAAAACAAACCACACGCAAAACACTGGAACATAAAAACGTGTCCCAGGGCCAAACATACAGAGAGGAAAGGGGGAGGGGGACAAAAAGACCGCAATAGAAAGAGTGACGTCCACAGCCTACAAGTAATACACGCAGGAACAGACAGACACAAGACCAGGGACCAAGCACACACACAAGTAAAGACCAACACAAATTCACCACAAAGATGAGCCAAGTGTCCAAGGTCTGTCCTGGGGCTCCACTGATGCAGGCCGCAGATAGTTCCATGTATACGTCATCCAAAAAAAAAGAGAATCCATGTATGTTCAGATAAGTCATGAGGTGGGTTGCAAGTCCACCACCGTACCGTAGCACCGTAACATTAAACAAGGTGGACATTTTGGATGCAATATTGTTTGAGAACTGACCAAAGGGAGAGCACTCCCAGAACATATGAAGAGATGTACCTTGGGCTTTAATTGGAAAGGCAGAAAGTGCATAAAGAGCTATTAATTATTTTCATGTGGTGCATTTTCACAGGGGTGAGATACGTCCTGTGAATGAAACTGTAGCGAATCATGTTAGACCACACATTATGCCAGTCGAGATCGCCACTCAGTCCTGGGCAATCGAGTACCCAGATCCTCTCAATAGGAAGGGCAGAGCAGCCAGGTATCACCAAGAACTGAAAGCCTGGATCCCATACCACAGATTTTAGGCTGCCAGGGGACACCGTACGCCTTGAGTGCTGATCTTAACCCAAGCTAAAAGAAAAAAGATGGCCCCCACAGTAAGAGCATTGACCCCATGTTGGCTGAGTCCTGCAGCTGCCTGGATGAATTCAACCTGCTATGCGTCACCCCCATCTCTCTTCCCGCAACTCTGCATTCTTCTTCCTCCAAACACGACGAGTTCCATTTTGGTCTCATCTGACCACATGATATTCTCCCAATCCTCTTCTGGATCATCCATATGCTCTCTGGCAGACCTCAGGCGGGCCTAGACATGTACTGTCTTAAACAGGGAGATTATCAATGGTCTTGTAGGTCTTCCATTTTCTTCCACTTGCTCCTACACTTGATTTCTTCACACCAACCTGCTTGCCTATTGTAGATTCACTCTCCCCAGCCTGGTCCAGGTCTACAGTTCTCTTCCTGGTGTCCTTGGACAGCTCTTTGGTCTTGGTTATGGTTGAGTTTGGAGTCTGACTGTTTGAGGCTGTGCACAGGTGTCTTTTATGCAGATAACGAGTTCAAACAGGTGTCATTAATACAGGTAACGAGTGGATGACAGAAGAGCTTCTTAAAGAAGAAGTTACAGGTCTGTGAGAGCCAGAAATCTTGCTAGTTTGTTATTGACCAAATACTTATTTTCCACCATAAGTAACAAATACATTCTTAGAAAATGCTACAATGTTATTTCCTGGATTTGTTTTTCTCATTTTGTCTTTCATAATTGAAATGTACCCACGATAGAAACTACAGCCCTCTCTCAACTTTTTCATCTTTTGTCAACTTGCAGTCAGTGGCTGCCTAAATACTTTTTGGCCCCACGGTAGGTTTTCACTCCTGTTGAAGGCTTTTTCTTGTGACATCAAATTAAAAGTAATTTTTTCAGAAGGTCATTTTTACTCCGTTAATTCACATGTTGATTACAATCACTTCAATTAAAAACTGATTCAAGACACCCCCCCCCCTCTCCCCCCCTTTCCCCCCCTCTGTGGTGATTATAATGACACCACATGTGTCTGGAGCTTGTGAAGGGCACTGCAGAAGTGAAAATTGGAGGGAAATTGACAGCATTGCAGGGAGGGATGCTACATGGCTCAATAAATGTTCCTTCTCTACTACTAAAACTCTTGGTCACCCTACTGTGGTTCTTTATGTTATAATAAGCTACAGGAAGTACAAGAACTTCTGAGAAATTAGAATCACTTAATACATGTTTGTTTAAAACAGCAGTCTCAAGTAAATATTAAAATACAGTGTGCTTAAAAACCAATATTATTATTTATTACAACCAGCCCAGGGACAGCAGATGGAAAACTCCTCCAGGCTAATTCTGGCAAAAAGATAAACGTGAGAAAAAAAAAATTACAGCTAATATGTAAGAATTGTACACGTTATTTGTTGATAACAGTAATTCAGTATTACTACCGACCGTCACAGGAAGTGCTTTTATTTTGTCTGCTGTGTCTTTTCGCTAATTTGATGTGTTAAGATGGATGGGTCCAGTCCAGTTCTCTGGACTGGACCAGAGTTATGTGCATACACGCTCGATGTGGACGGACGTAACACCAGAGTACGTAGAGTCAATAGCACTTGGAAATATTCCTTTGAAAGTACAATTGGACCATAAAAATAACAAATATACGATTAATTTAAGTAATTAGTAAGTTAACTATTGACAATCGTGCTACTAATCGCAATTGAATATTTGAATTGATTGACAGCCCTAGTTTTTTAATCTAGCCCACATTGTGAGAAATACAGAATTTACCATTAACCATTTAAAGACAGGGTTGGAAAGGTTGAGAAGCTAGTGAGAAGTGAAAGTACACAAAGTACAATTATGCTCAACATGAAAGTACTACAAAACAGGTTTGAGTGAAAGAAAACGTCCTCCTACCTTTTCCAAATAAGACAACGAACACCAACTGCAACTTTTCCACCATGATTAACCGATGGAGAGGTTCAGGTCAGGAGTTCAAATCAGTCTTCTTCTTTTTTGGAGCTAACACTGTGGAACGTTTCTCACTTCAGTCCCCCTACAGGCTGTCTCATTGGAACTACAGCTAGCTCGTTGGTCCCCCTACAGGCTGTCTCATTGGAACTACAACTAGCTCGTTGGTCCCCCTACAGGCTGTCTCATTGGAACTACAACTAGCTCGTTGGTCCCCCTACAGGCTGTCTCATTGGAACTACAACTAGCTCGTTGGTCCCCTACAGGCTGTCTCATTGGAACTACAACTAGCTCGTTGGTCCCCCTACAGGCTGTCTCATTGGAACTACAACTAGCTCGTTGGTCCCCTACAGGCTGTCTCATTGGAACTACAACTAGCTCGTTGGTCCCCCTACAGGCTGTCTCATTGGAACTACAGCTAGCTCGTTGGTCCCCCTACAGGCTGTCTCATTGGAACTACAGCTAGCTCGTTGGTCCCCCTACAGGCTGTCTCATTAGGACTACAGCTAGCTCGTTGGTCCCCTACAGGCTGTCTCATTAGGACTACAGCTAGCTCGTTGGTCCCCCTACAGGCTGTCTCATTGGAACTACAGCTAGCTCGTCGGTCCCCCTACAGGCTGTCTCATTAGGACTACAGCTAGCTCGTTGGTCCCCCTACAGGCTGTCTCATTAGAACTACAGCTAGCTCGTTGGTCCCCCTACAGGCTGTCTCATTGGAACTACAGCTAGCTTGTTGGTCCCCCTACAGGCTGTCTCATTGGAACTACAGCTAGCTCGTTGGTCCCCCTACAGGTTGTCTCATTAGGACTACAGCTAGCGCTTCAGTCCCCCTACAGGCTGTCTCATTAGGACTACAGCTAGCGCTTCAGTCCCCCTACAGGCTGTCTCATTAGGACTACAGCTAGCGCTTCAGTCCCCCTACAGGCTGTCTCATTAGGACTACAGCTAGCGCTTCAGTCCCCCTACAGGCTGTCTCATTGGAACTACAGCTAGCTCGTTGGTCCCCTACAGGTTGTCTCATTAGGACTACAGCTAGCGCTTCAGTCCTCCTACAGGCTGTCTCATTAGGACTACAGCTAGCGCTTCAGTCCCCCTACAGGCTGTCTCATTAGGACTACAGCTAGCGCTTCAGTCCCCTACAGGCTGTCTCATTAGGACTACAGCTAGCGCTTCAGTCCCCCTACAGGCTGTCTCATTAGGACTACAGCTAGCGCTTCAGTCCCCCTACAGGCTGTCTCATTGGAACTACAGCTAGCTCGTTGGTCCCCCTACAGGTTGTCTCATTAGGACTACAGCTAGCGCTTCAGTCCCCCTACAGGCTGTCTCATTAGGACTACAGCTAGCTCGTTGGTCCCCCTACAGGTTGTCTCATTAGGACTACAGCTAGCGCTTCAGTCCCCCTACAGGCTGTCTCATTGGAACTACAGCTAGCTCGTTGGTCCCCCTACAGGTTGTCTCATTAGGACTACAGCTAGCGCTTCAGTCCCCCTACAGGCTGTCTCATTGGAACTACAGCTAGCTCGTTGGTCCCCCTACAGGTTGTCTCATTAGGACTACAGCTAGCGCTTCAGTCCCCCTACAGGCTGTCTCATTAGGACTACAGCTAGCGCTTCAGTCCCCCTACAGGTTGTCTCATTAGGACTACAGCTAGCGCTTCAGTCCCCCTACAGGCTGTCTCATTAGGACTACAGCTAGCGCTTCAGTCCCCCTACAGGTTGTCTCATTAGGACTACAGCTAGCGCTTCAGTCCCCCTACAGGCTGTCTCATTAGCATAGTGTTGCTGGCTGGTGTTTTGTTACTGCCTCCTTTAGGATGTAACAAGTATTGCAATCCTAATTCACTGAAATTAATGTTTTGAGATTTATCAACACATTCGTATTTTTACAGGTAAAAAATACACAATATTACAGGGACTTTACTTGAAAATAAATTTTAACCTAACAAAGACAAGTAAGTAAACAGTAAAGTAAACTAAACATTAAAAAAACAATTTAAAGTGCTGTCTCATATTTTTTAAGCACTAAAAGAAAAAAAGTGGCTGGCAAATAATCTTTTAGATACAAATAGTAAGCATTACAAACTGATGAAATGTTTTTTACTTGTTTCTGAATTGCTGCCACACCTGAAATAGAAATAGAAATGTCCAGTCCATTCTTATTTCTTCACTTGAAAGCTCACCATGGCAACGATAATCAAAGGGAGACTGCATAGACGGATGGAGGTGCTCCTGCTGCTTTTCCAGCGCCGTCACCGGTGAACAATAACATTGATTCTTGAGATTTATTGAGGAAAGAAAAACTAACTACCAAACAATGGGCTGAATTTGACCATTTGGTTGGTTTTAAATTGAATCTACGTACTTTACTGATGTAATTAATACATTAAAACAAAATAAACAATACTGGTGAACATGTTCAGAAATAAGCAACACAAATTAACATAGTACAAAGAAGCTTGTCTGGTGCTACCACTATTCTATACTAATCTAATCTGTCAATACATCAAGTACATCCGTTGTGTTAGTGCTGACACTAATTATGCAATTATTCCAGCCAGTGATATCCCTCCAGCGGAGCCCCTATATGCCCTATACTTCATGCCCTATATGTCCCGTTCTGAATGTCCACTTACAGTATCACAAAGACCAACGCTGTGTCCCCATTCCGGGGCGATTCGTAGACCGATTGCCGTACACCGGCACGACAAAGGCTGTCCCATTTTATTTCAATTGGAAGTTCTCCTTCCAATGTGGCCCACAAACGTGGCCTCCTTTTACAGAAGTCAGAGGGCCAACTGTTTACCTTAGCAGCCCCAGGATTCCCAGCATTCATTTCGGCATTCAATCAGAAACACAGGCAAACACAAACGCTAACAAGCAATATTAATTTTCTTTTTTTTTTTTCAATTATTGTCTTCTATGTTATAATTAAATTCACTTCTGAGAATGTTTTAGGCGAGAAATTACCTGTGTAGATGTCAAATATACTGTAGGCAGTGTTATAAAAATGTATGGCAAAATTTGCTCCAAATTTGATTCACAATGTTTAAGCTTCAAAAACTGCCTGACACCAGCTAGCTCTGCGGGAGTAGCTAGATATCTGGCCCCGCTGTGAGCACTTTCATTAGAATATAATATCAATAACATGCCATTTCACATGAATATTGCCATTGCCATATAATATAGTTTTTGTGTAATATAGTCCATGGCCATTAAAAGGTTTAAATACCCTTGTAGAACCTCTTTAATTTTAATTTGCTGAATATTCATGGTCCTCTTTAGGTTAAATTCTAATAAATCTTAAAAGCAGATAAACACAACCTGGCTTACTAATGCCTAGTCAACGCTACATGACGTCAGCTCTATTTCACCTTTCACTTGCTGCTCCTCGACCAAAGCCCCATACACTGAAAAAAATGATACTTTGAACCAACCTAAAAAAATTGCTGTGATTTGTTACAGCTAAATTTATTAATTTTTCTCAAACTGTATTTTTTGATTTAGTTAAAACTTAATTTTTTTTATTTAGTATCAATCAAAACATTTCTTCTGGCCAAGAAAAAAAAATTACATTCACACAAAGTAAAAATGTCGGTTATTATCGAGGCTTTGAATCACTTTTTTACTTTGGGAAAACCTATTTTTTACTATAACATCCAAGTATAATTTTACTTTGGACTAAAATAATCAAAATTAAAGTTGTAATTTTGTTACAATCAATTTTATTAAATTTACTGCAGTTAAATTTCTTATTCAGTGCAAACTCTTTTTTTAAAAAATTGTACCATAATCAATATATTTTCTTTAGTCACAAGAATAAATTTATCTTAATGTTGGTCAATATAACAATTCTTTGCTTTATTACTATTTAACTTTTACCACAACCCAAAACTAACTTTTCTTTAATGCAAAAGGATTTTCACTTAAGATAAAAACATTTTGTCAGTAAATGTTAGTTGACTTACAATAAATGAAGACAGAAATATTCTCTTCAAAAGACCATGTTTATTGTGATGTCACTGTCTTTTTAAAATGTTTTGAAAAAAATGAAAAAATAAATAAAACCTAAATGCATTTTGCTGCCTACTGGTATGCTTTTAACACATCAACTCTTGACAAAAAAACAAAGACAAGTATAAAATAAAATAAATCTTTTCAATACTTTTTACAAAAACGTATGCAACCTTTCTGTAACTTTTACCACAATAATGTAAAACTGTTTTATAGAAGTATCCTTTAAAACTTTACATGTAATGTAATAACCATTAAGCAGTATAAAAATATTCCTATTTGAATACAGGCTATAACACTGAATAAAAAACACTGTATCCAAATTCCTTTCTTTGACTAATCCAACATTTAAAGCTTGACACTCAGACTGCACACTCTGCGTGTCATTTTCTTTGGTTCTATCTCCATAAATATCTTCTGCAGTGCATCAAACGTATTTTTGAGCTTGCTTGGATAGCTCAGGTTTAGAGCATAGATGAGGCCAAACAACATGGCACATGCATGTGGGACTGATGGCAACTCATGAAGGACCTGCACACCTTCAATGACAATCCCAATGTCATGTGGTGGCTGGAGAGGATCCTCATCTTCCCTGAAGACAAACACTGCCATGGTAGATCTCTCAAGTTCTGTTTGAGCTTCATCCTTCTGAACAACCTAATTATAGAAAAAGACAAGGCAGTTATTTTGATGAAATCAGTGTCCGATGCGTCTATATAAAACAATTAATAATATTAAACAATACCTAATGTCTCTTCCAAATATTTTTCTCAAAGCAACTTGATTTTAAAACTATTAACACATTGGTACTAGGGTTGGGTGATGTCTACATTGAAACGGACGATGGAATCATCTATCTGCCAACCCTAATTGGTACAAGTAGTATACAATGTTTATCTTCATAAAGTCATAACATATGCTTTGACGAAAATGTGCGGACAACACATTTCCCCTTATGGACCATAAGGCTGACAAGTTCCCCATGAGAGATGGCATTTCAAAGATAAAGTACTTTGTCAATAAATGCAGTTCAAATCACTATGATTGTTACAGCTACAGAGGGATTAACCATGGATGGTCCCAGCTAGCCCAACCTAGGCTACATATCTGTGTTACTTGTGGGGGAGTACCAACTTAATGTGGGCACCATGATGCCTGAACAGATATGGAAGATTTAGGCAAATGTACAGTACATATATACACCAGTATTTTTATATGACCTAAAACCATGTTTATGAACTTGAAAGTTTAAATATACATTTCACCTTGTCTAATGATTAAATGATAAATGCAATGCAAGTACTTACCAGATAATCCTTGATAAGCTTGTCCACATCTTCACCAAGGTACATAATAAGGCATTTCAGCAGACACTCCCTTTTTTGATTCACATCGAGGCTCTAGGTGAGAGTGCAAACACACACAATGCATTATTAAGCAGTCCAATATTGCAACTTTATTGATGCAAACAATACACAATGCACACGTGTATGTGCTATGTGCCAATTATAGTAGTTTTGATTTACAAATTAATTGGAACAAAAAGGTTACAAGGCACAATTAAACTTGGTAATAACATAAACTCTTTCTATTTAGAAGAAAAAGACTACAATGTTCTTCAATGTTTTTCACTGTTGTTAATGCTAGTATATCTCTCACACACACACACACACACACACACACACAGAGATGGCAGAGTGAGGGGGGTCCACCTTGGGCAGTGCCCAGGAGGTGAACTGGCATCTCTCCAGCTACGAGTCCACACTCCCTATCTCTATATATATATATATATATATATATATATATATATATATATATATATATATATATATATATATATATATATATATATATATATATATATATATATATATAATGTCAGTAATACATTTACCTGATCAAGAACATTCAGTGTATTTTGGGTCTTCTCTCTGACAACTCCTCCTTTCTTTCTGATGATCTCTATGAGCTTGCTGTGGAATCGCGGTTGAAGTGGAACAGTTGTTATTCTCATAAACTCAGCATTGATCTTTAAAAAAGAAAGAAAGAACAACAAAATGTAAATACATTACAAGTGTGTCATATCTTGGGTTAGACATCAGGTGCCAAAACGTGCATTTTGATTCAATTACCTGTTTCTGTGTTTCCTATACATTGATTTGTTGCGGCCCACCTTCAACTAGCTAATAAGTATAGCTAAAGTTAATGTTAAAATACAGGAAGAAATGCAATGCTACCAAGCCAACCAATCAGCTCTTTGGTGTCCAAGCCCCCCCTCCGAAAAACTCATCAGATCTACATGACTTGCATAAATGACCTATTTTGGTTTCAAAACAGCGAATTTTGCCAAAGGTGACAGGTTTGCACCCCTCAAAAGTTACTTGCCTCATCCATTGTGAACAATGCAGGCCATCTCTCCTTCAGCTCTTCCACTTCTGATTCCTTTGCCAAAATGTCCTGTCTCCGCAGAGGAAAAAGTCTTGTCCATTTTGGCCTTTATCACTGCACGATTGTTGCGCTTTGTTGCTTCAGTTAAAAGGGAAAGTCTCTCATTTTCCAATTTGTCTGGGGTCATTTAGAATAACCCGCAACTTGGCTGGCCTTTTGACTGCCATGTCTGCCCATCCAAAAATCTAGTCAAAACAAGAAAAAAAAAAAAAATCTTAGTTTTAGTAAGAAATTGTCCATTACTTACATTAAATTCATAATCACAAAATATTGATTAACATTTTGCTATTTGACAATTCTGGTTTACACAGTCAATATTAACTTTAGGAAATTCTGAATATTTAAGTCAAACCGCTAGTCTATCCTGAATAAAAAAAACAAAAAATGTCTTTTCATTAGTGACATGCCTGTATGGAAAGTAGAAATTAAAATAGCCACAACTAACTTTTGCACAGTATTCAAGCAGGCCTTTGAGGATTTATTTCATATGCAAAAGTGCTAATTCATTTTAAGTGTAGATGCTATTTTTTCATTTGGTGTGGTATTTAGAAGCTGAGCTGTTTATTTTGTGTATAGTTGTAATTTCCCAATAGGGGTTCAATAAAGACTATACCATTATAAAATAAAATTATAGTACAGTTCTGAAATATACTGAAATGGCCCCTGAACAACAGATCCCAACTAAAAAATTATTATACACAGGATCCTATATAATCTATAGCAGGGATCGGCAAATAAGTCTGGCAAAAATCTTCTCACGCTTTTATTTTGGAGGCACAATCACTAAAGAGGAAGTGATTAAGTGAGTAACTAATCTGTTTCAGCACCAGCTGCTATCAATATATTTATTTGAAATTTTTCTGCTATCAAAGCAATCTGACTGCGGACCAAATATTACTGTTGCCGCCTATTGCCGACCACTGTTCTATAGTTTAACAAAGAACTATTTAGCAAAATATATGATGCGCACTACAATTTCTATGAAATAAATAACGCACAGATACTACAATAAAATATATGCCCATTTTATCAGATTAAAATTACATAAGGAGTAACTAAAGGTTAAGGGGACATTCTTTGCAAATAGGGTGCATTGTCTGACAATTAAATAAGAAATTTATAAAATAAAATAGTTAAAATAAATAAGAACATTTTTCAGTTTTAACCCCACACCCATTTACAACCTTATGCGTGTGTGTATGTATGTGCATTTCATCAGATATGAAACAGACACGTTAAATTGCCTTCTGATTATTAATAAGGGGTGCATGTCTGAAATAACTTCAGACTCAACCATAAACGTCACGTTGCATGCAGTAAACAAACTGACTGTAGGCTAAGCATGTCGGCAGTGGAGGAGAGACTCCGCGTAGTTTCACCTTGTTCTCTGCTCTGCTGCCAGCCCGTGCGTAGCGGGGGTGAGCAGCCCCGCCCTCGGGGAAACATGTCCAGACTCGCCCCTCTTCAGCCGTTAGCTATGTACTCCAAACCGCTATTTTACAAAGTTGTGCCTAACAAAAAACCGGCTCCATTCACATATGGGTTCTATCGAACATTACACGGACTCTGTTCCAACGGATTCGGATATTTGCCTTCTGTCAATGACATTGACGTTATAGCTCCTGCTGTCAATGTCTAACTTAATTAACGATTGCGGTACATGTGAGAAAGGAGCTAGCGTTATAGTTTACTCAAGCACTACAGAAAAATGAAACTTATCACACTACACTTATGTTACAGTCAAATAATTTTACCAAAATTAACGTTGCATTGGTGAAACAGAGGCAACATTTGGCATTGCAATAGCCTGGTTTAGCTAGCTTTAGCTAACACGTGCACAAAGACAGTTGTCTGTAAAGTAAGTTTTTTCAAGTTCTCAAGTTATCCATTCTGCCACTAAACATAAATGAAAATTAAAACAACTTGTTTTTTGGCAAGATAACAATTTATAATACTGACCTTGTCTAAAAGAGATGTCCTGGGCCACAAATGGTCTTCACATTCGAAGCTGGTAATGGCGGACCGCGGACGGAAAAACCACGAGCAGGGAGGTGACGTCATGTGGTCACATGACATGAAAACCTCCAGATTGAAGTAAAAACACTATTAAGTACAACGCTTCCTTTTAAGTATGTTTAGCTGGTTCGTTTTTTGCTTAAAGGCTAACTGAAAAAAACAGGTTAAAACCAGAAACCATGATTTTCACTAAGTCCAATGTAAAAATGCACTTTAAATGAATGACACAGTAGTTTCACTTTTTTCAGTGTACCAGTGAATCAGCTATCACTATCACAGGTCCTCTCCGTGTCCCCCCATCACTATCACCGGTCCTCTCCGTGTCCCCCTATCACTATCACCGGTCCTCTCCGTGTCCCCCCATCACTATCACCCGTCCTCTCCGTGTCCCCCTATCACTATCACCGGTCCTCTCCGTGTCCCCCTATCACTATCACCGGTCCTCTCCGTGTCCCCCTATCACTATCACCCGTCCTCTCCGTGTCCCCCTATCACTATCACCGGTCCTCTCCGTGTCCCCCTATCACTATCACCGGTCCTCTCCGTGTCCCCCATCACTATCACCCGTCCTCTCCGTGTCCCCTATCACTATCACCGGTCCTCTCCGTGTCCCCTATCACTATCACCGGTCCTCTCCGTGTCCCCCTATCACTATCACCGGTCCTCTCCGTGTCCCCTATCACTATCACCGGTCCTCTCCGTGTCCCCCATCACTATCACCGGTCCTCTCCGTGTCCCCTATCACTATCACCCGTCCTCTCCGTGTCCCCTATCACTATCACCGGTCCTCTCCGTGTCCCCCTATCACTATCACCGGTCCTCTCCGTGTCCCCCATCACTATCACCGGTCCTCTCCGTGTCCCCTATCACTATCACCGGTCCTCTCCGTGTCCCCTATCACTATCACCGGTCCTCTCCGTGTCCCCCATCACTATCACCGGTCCTCTCCGTGTCCCCCTATCACTATCACCGGTCCTCTCCGTGTCCCCCTATCACTATCACCCGTCCTCTCCGTGTCCCCTATCACTATCACCGGTCCTCTCCGTGTCCCCCTATCACTATCACCGGTCCTCTCCGTGTCCCCCATCACTATCACCGGTCCTCTCCGTGTCCCCTATCACTATCACCGGTCCTCTCCGTGTCCCCTATCACTATCACCGGTCCTCTCCGTGTCCCCCATCACTATCACCCGTCCTCTCCGTGTCCCCTATCACTATCACCGGTCCTCTCCGTGTCCCCCTATCACTATCACCGGTCCTCTCCGTGTCCCCCTATCACTATCACCGGTCCTCTCCGTGTCCCCCATCACTATCACCGGTCCTCTCCGTGTCCCCCTATCACTATCACCGGTCCTCTCCGTGTCCCCCTATCACTATCACCGGTCCTCTCCGTGTCCCCCCATCACTATCACCGGTCCTCTCCGTGTCCCCCTATCACTATCACCGGTCCTCTCCGTGTCCCCCTATCACTATCACCGGTCCTCTCCGTGTCCCCCATCACTATCACCGGTCCTCTCCGTGTCCCCTATCACTATCACCGGTCCTCTCCGTGTCCCCCCTATCACTATCACAGGTCCTCTCCGTGTCCCCCCTATCACTATCACCGGTCCTCTCCGTGTCCCCCTATCACTATCACCGGTCCTCTCCGTGTCCCCCCTATCACTATCACAGGTCCTCTCCGTGTCCCGCCTATCACTATCACCGGTCCTCTCCTTGTCCCCCCTATCACTATCACCGGTCCTCTCCGTGTCCCCCCTATCACTATCACCGGTCCTCTCCGTGTCCCCCCTATCACTATCACAGGTCCTCTCCGTGTCCCCCCTATCACTATCACAGGTCCTCTCCATGTCCCGCCTATCACTATCACCCATCCTCTCCATGTCCCGCCTATCACTATCACAGGTCCTCTCCGTGTCCCCCTATCACTATCACCCATCCTCTCCATGTCCCGCCTATCACTATCACAGGTCCTCTCCGTGTCCCCCCTATCACTATCACCGGTCCTCTCCGTGTCCCCCCTATCACTATCACCGGTCCTCTCGGTGTCCCCGCTATCACTATCACCGGTCCTCTCCGTGTCCCCCCTATCACTATCACAGGTCCTCTCCGTGTCCCGCCTATCACTATCACCGGTCCTCTCCGTGTCCCCCCTATCACTATCACCGGTCCTTTCCGTGTCCCCCCTATCACTATCACCGGTCCTCTCCGTGTCCCGCCTATCACTATCACCGGTCCTCTCCGTGTCCCCCCTATCACTATCACCGGTCCTCTCCGTGTCCCCCCTATCACTATCACCGGTCCTCTCCGTGTCCCACCTATCACTATCACCGGTCCTCTCCGTGTCCCCCCTATCACTATCACCGGTCCTCTCCGTGTCCCACCTATGGGCTAAATCCTCCTCTTTCCATCCACCTGGTCTATCCTGTCCTCCTCCCTAACCTCCAGGAGGGGAGGGACATGCTTTCTGTCTAAAAAACTAGTCCATGCATTTGGTGCTTCCAGGATGGACTACTGTAATTCTGTATTATCAGATTTATTTATTATCTTATTGTATAGCTTGACAACCAGTAGTTTTAAGGATTCCCGGTTGCTGTGCATGTCACATTCAGGGGCCTTAGATGAACTTCTTGATGTTCTTGATGTATATGAGTGCCAGCATGTCCCTAACAAGGACCCACTGCTCCCTGTTTTAGCACAGATAGGACACAAAGTAATCATCCAGGCCCTGATGTACGTCATTAAGTGTCCTGTTGTGGGCTCTATAGCTAGTTTATGGTCACCAGAGGGTCTGCATCATTTTATTGCACCAAAAACAACTACAAAACAGTGAAGCTGCTTCTAAACTTCCCAGAGGAGATGACAACAGCCCAATCAACAGTTTCTCAGTATCTGAAAAGGTCCATCGGGGAAATTGATCAAAACACTTTTCAGCTCTTCCTTCAGTTCTGACCAGGATCCGATCTCCTGGATAAGACCATACTGATTGAGTTCATGGAAAGTACCAATTTCCTCCGCAGACCACAGTCCCACACACGTGTGTTACAGTTTTTCTCAATTGCTGAAACATTGAAACCCACTGGCTGAACAAAGTTCTTTCCTGTGCCAATACCTTAAACCATTTCACATGGTAAATCACAATTTGCAGATCTCACTTAGACTTTTCAGCCAAACTCTATACACTCAAAACACATTCTGCACTCTAATGCACCCGTCATCCATACGGCAACAATCAAACCCAAACAGAGAACACATGATGTGACACAGCCAGTATAAGCCAGTTCAGAGAGCAGCCAGGCTGTTGAATGGATGGAAGAAACAAAGTGAGAGGACAGTACTGCCTGCTCAGTACATTTGGACTGGTTGCAGGTTCTTATCAGTTAGGGACAAGAATGACAGTATCCGAGACAGAGGACAGGTTTGGGACATGCAGGGTACAGTACGGTAACACGGGGGAACAGGAGGAGAAAGACCAAAACAATTGCAAAGAGCAAAGCAGAGTAGTCATTTGTGATCTATTTGGAGCTACTATGATAGAACATGTTTTCGTTCATCAAAAGACAATGACGGAGAAATATGAAATTTGTTTTGAGATTACAAATGTACTTCTCCCTGAGAACTATATATGGAGATTTTGGGTGTATTGTTTACTGACTGCTTGATAGTGGATATCATTTTGATCACTTTCATTATGATTTCAGAGCAGTGTCTGATTTGGAACACGGGCAAAACGGTTTCATTTTGCGAGTGGTTTGGTAAATAGTGCTTGAAGATGAACTTTTGTGTGAAAAAGGAGCAAAGGTTTCAGAAATTTGGTTTCAGCAATTGAGAAAAAACTGTAACGCTGCCCACTGGTTACCACAGGTATCCAGGATTCCATAGTGAGTTTTACAATATTCCCACAAGCTCCATGTGG
This sequence comes from Percina caprodes, assembly GCA_013375575.1. Taxonomy (NCBI): domain Eukaryota; kingdom Metazoa; phylum Chordata; class Actinopteri; order Perciformes; family Percidae; genus Percina; species Percina caprodes. Next base: position 52,609 of record JABXJD010001504.1, read on the forward strand.
CAAATGGAAGTGGTGTAGGTAATAATAAAGAATGTGACAGCTCCTTGCTGGGCTGGGTGGGGGTGTTATTTTACCTCTGTAGTTCTGTGAGCCTTTTATTTGATCTGCTCTGAAGGTGGTTGCTGTGTTCTTTCACATTCAGATTGTTAAATGAGTTTTTTTGAGGTGGGGTTATATGAAGTATTCATCTCTAGTCAGTGTTTACCGGCAGGAGACCGGTTGGCATGCAGGAACAGAAAGCGAGCAGGACACTGCCATGGACAGCAACAACAAAATAAATATATTTGGAATATTTTCAGCTTCACCTGGTCATAAAACAGCTGTTTCTTAACAATAAAGCTCCCGTATTGTGTAAGCTCATTTGTACTTGCTGCATACTATTACTCCAGTTAGTGCCAAAAGAAACAGATGTTTAACAATTTCTTTAACATTTTTCTATGACGTTTTATTTCTTATTTTCTTGTCCCTTGTATAACATAAATCTAACTTAATATTATGTTGGTTGTGACAACATTCTCTTAATGCTTTGGCTCATGGCACAGTGACAGCGATACCCGGTTTAGCTCACAAGACATCCAAGTCTAAGTTACCGAATGCAAGGCTTAAAATGATGCATCTGGAACTTATTCTTTCACTGTAAATGAATAATTTTCTGTCTGAGAAAAGACCTCCCAGTAATGCTAACTCAGTAATACAGTGGGCACTACAGCCGGTGTGGTATAAACACCACCACTGTCCAAAGCAGCCGCTAGAATCAACACAAACTCAAAGTTACATATATCCACTTTAATTTTATAGAGAAATACTTTAAGTGCTCATATTCTGCTCATTTTCAGGTTCATAATTGTATTTAGAGGTTATATCAGAATAGGTTTACATGGTTTAATTAAAAGAAAAACATATTTGTTTAAATTTTTAAAAACACCATACTTTTGTTGTACTGCACATTGCTGCAGCTCCTCTTTTCACCCTGTGTGTTGAGCTGTCTGTTTTAGCTACAGAGTGAGACATCTTACTTCTGTTCCATCTTTGTTGGGAGTCGCACATGTGCAGTAGGTAGGCTAGGACTACTAGCCAGTCAGAAGCAGAGTATGAGGGTGTGTCCTGACAGTACCTAGGTAAGGACTACTAGCCAGTCAGAAGCAGAGTATGAGGGCGTGTCCTGACAGTACCTAGGTAAGGACTACTAGCCAGTCAGAAGCAGAGTATGAGGCGTGTCCTGACAGTACCTAGGTAAGGACTACTAGCCAGTCAGAAGCAGAGTATGAGGGTGTGTCCTGACAGTACCTAGGTAAGGACTACTAGCCAGTCAGAAGCAGAGTATGAGGGTGTGTCCTGACAGTACCTAGGTAAGGACTACTAGCCAGTCAGAAGCAGAGTATGAGAGCTTGCCCTGACAGCACCTAGGTAAGGACTACTAGCCAGTCAGAAGCAGAGTATGAGGGTGTGCCCTGACAGTACCTAGGTAAGGACTACTAGCCAGTCAGAAGCAGAGTATGAGGGCGTGCCCTGACAGTACCTAGGTAAGGACTACTAGCCAGTCAGAAGCAGAGTATGAGGGCGTACCCTGACAGTACCTAGGTAAGGACTACTAGCCAGTCAGAAGCACAGTATGAGGGTGTGCCCTGACAGTACCTAGGTAAGGACTACTAGCCAGTCAGAAGCAGAGTGTGAGGGCGTGCCCTGACAGTACCTAGGTAAGGACTACTAGCCAGTCAGAAGCAGAGTATGAGGGCGTGCCCTGACAGTACCTAGGTAAGGACTACTAGCCAGTCAGAAGCAGAGTATGAGGGCGTGCCCTGACAGTACCTAGGTAAGGACTACTAGCCAGTCGTGGTAGTTGGGTTTAATCAGAAAAAGTGATAGGCAAGCTTAAGCACCAAAACGACTAGTTAAGTTTAAGAAAAAGATTGTGGCGAGGAACAGATGATCGTTTGCTGGGTGAAAGGATTTTGATTTTGGGTGCCCGGGTAGCTAGGTTGGTAGAGCAGGCGCCCATATATAAAGGATCCCTCCTCAACGCAGCGGGCCCGGGTTCAGTTCTGACCTGCAGCCCTTTGCAGCATGTCCTTTCACCCCCCTCCCTTTCATGTCTTCACCTGTCCTGTCAATAAAGTCCTAAAAATGCCCAAAAATAATCTCTAAAAGAGTTTTTGCTCCAAAGTGAACTCCGCTCTCGCTGTGTTATGTTGACACCATATTGTGCATTTTAAAAAATATATATTATATTACATTAAAAACACCCTCTCAGCACCATGACAACCAGAAAAAAAGCTGCAGTTTTCTCAGAAACTCACCGTCTCTCGACTAAGTCGAGGATTCTCACTCAGCATTTCCAAGAATGTTTTAAGCATGACAAAGTCTCAAGGTTGTCTTTAAAACCTTCATGTGATGTACACTTCACAGGCAAACACAAGAGAGAAAGATGAAGAGAGGCTGTGACAGTAAATAAAGTAGATATTTATTTTTTTAAGAATCTCAGCTCATGCAAGGATACAGCTCTTGTAAACAAAATCACTTGAAAATATGTTATAAATGTGCACAGATTTCTTCTTGGTGTCAAACTGGAATGTACAATATGTGGAAGTTAAGCTGTATTACAGATACTACATGAAGAGCTGTCACCCAAACACCCCCGGTCCCGCTTTCCCACATTGTGATTATTTCAGCGTCCAGCCATATCGAGTATAAGCTGCTTGCTAAAGCTATGTTTTATGTTAGGCAACAACATATTGTGTGCCATGCTCGTTAAGGTCAGATATACAGTATCAACTTGGTCAAAGCACTGTCGAGTCCTCGGGTTAACATCTCTCACACACACACACACACACACACACACACACACACACACACACAATGAAGCCTGAAGAGAATTTAAAAGCAAAGCAACATTGCATTAAGACATTTGTGAAACATGTATAAAGATATTTAAAATACAAAAACAAGGTGTAACATTAACCAGTACTAGTTTTTTTAGATGTGAAACAGTTAGACAACATTTTGACTTGGAACTGTTGCTAACCCACATAGAGACCAGAGGTTCCACTTGGTACTGTACCGTCTCAACACCGGATCAGCACAGCACCACACACAGTATTCAGGCCTTAAGGCTACAGAGTATCACACACGGTGTTGTGCATTTGTTCCACTCATATCTGTAGCCTTGATCCTTGCTAGCTGTGGGAAGAATCCACTTACCCTGGTATGAAAGGGCAGCAGTAGTTCTGCAGTTTAAACTGCAGAGTACACTAAGAGCTTCACTGACCCTCATCATGTAGGACTGTCCACACGCGACTAGGAGTCAGCCATGCTAGCAGCTCTGAGTGTACTCTGCTTGGAGCTCAATGCTAACGTTCTCCAAAGACACGGTTCCAAAACAGCAGGACCAAATTTTTTTTTTTGCAAAATATCCGACTGAGTATAAATAGTTGACTCAGCATATCTTGAGCATAAGTTGAAAATAACATTTCTTATGAACAGTGTTTGTTTATGCCACATCTTTATATTAAAAAAATTAAAATAACTGTCCGAAATATTGCTAGCAGATATATATATTTTTTTAACTTTCATATATTAATATTGGCCTTAAAAAATCCAGTATTGGTCAGGCAATAATGTTGTAGCATGTAGCATGCTGATATTAACAAGTATAAGGTTAAGCATGTTGACCAACTTAGTTTAGCGTGTTAGCATGCTAAAACCAGTAAGTGCAGCTGAGGCTGATAGGAACGCCATTAGTTCTGCAGGTATTTGGTAACAACACATTCTCGCTCCCGTCTCGTAAAATACGGACGCTTGGGCAGGGTCCTTTGGCGTTGTTATTGACGCTAAAAGTCTCCTTTAGCGTCATTTCTAAACGCTGTGGGTCGGCACACGAACCCCGGTCTCCTGGGTGACAGTCCTGTGTTGTTTGACCCATCCACCACCCTAACGTTAATACTACGTCATCGCAAAGCGCCGCGTAGCTGCTGCTCTGCCCAGTGCGTTCTACACGTTCACACGTTAAGACGCTGAGAGCCACTGCCCAAGCATCCGTATGTTTTTCAGCTGGGAGTAAGAACGGGTTGGTAAAGTGTCGGACAGATAAGAGACTTGTTGGTTCTAATCCTCTCGCCATGCTGCAGTGATGTGGACAAACTGGCGCTGAGTTACTCTGCCATGTTATCCTGATGTTGGCATTGGATGAGTCTCTACAGTACTAAGGAGACGTCATCTGATAACAATACATTTTGGGCCAATGCATCGTTAGATATTTCACTGGAAGAGTAAGAACTCTCGGTTGCTGATTAGACCGCAGGGTTATTGCACAGGTGTGACCACAAAAAAGGCCACTCTAAAATGTACAGTTTTACTGTATTGGGGGTGTACGGGGGTGCATCTTGATATGCCACACCTGTGAGGTGGATGGATAATCTCGGCAAAGGACGGACACACACACACACACACACACACACACACACACACACACACACACACACACACACACACACACACACACACACACACACACACACACACACACACACACACACACACACACACCTGAGGATTTATTCCCTGGACGATATACGTCTGTACCAAATTGCTTTGCAACCCATCCAATATGTATCGAGCTCTTCCAGTATCGACCAAAGTGGCGGCTGACCAAACTGTCCAATCAACTGACAGACGGATAGAGACTGCTATCTCTAGAGTTATTGCTCTAGGTGGCTAAATAGACACAGGCAGACACAGATTGCACCGTTTCACTGGGATTGTCTTGACAAAAACTTCCACCGAGAGGATTGTTTCAAGGAATATATAATAACATAAAAATTCTCCACATAGGGGCTTTAAACTATGAGGAGAATGAGAGTTTATTTCGTTATTATTGCTGCTCTCTGCTTCCAGTTAGCTTTACTTGTGTACTCGGAATGTGGAAAAAGATGGAGACTAGACATGTACAATAAGGACAGGAGTGCTGTGCATGCTCATGCATAACACATCACAGAGCAGCAAGATGACCAAATGTTCTCTTTAAATCAAAGAGGGATGGGGATGAAGGGGGGTGGATGAAGGGGGGTCCGAGGTAGAACGGGCCGTGACAGAGATTACAGGGATGCTGGCCAGATAAAACAGGTTGCAGAGATGATCATAGTGAGATAAACTATCAACTTTGATAAGGGAAGAGTGGATTATCTCTCTTTTTTTTTGCATGTGGACTCTGCATTACCTGCAGACTATAACCCCCCCCCCCGGATTCCACCAGGCGTAGGCGTGCTGCGTTCCGGCTGCGCCGGGGTTGAGTTCCGTTGTCCGCCAATGTCTCATACCACAGGGGAGGGTCTAAGAAGCTGAGCGTTTTGCCTGCCCGACTCGCAGATTTAGTTGTTTTGGGCATTTGTGCTTTAACCATAAAAATAAGTATTGTACATAGTTTGTTTTTTTCATTTAATGAACGACATGGAAAGTCGAACGTGTTTCAGTTGTTGGAACAGTGCAGTGATAAGATATATGTTCGGGAGTCTTCACTCAGTCTTTATAAGACTATAATAGACTTTCCACTACCTGGCCGGCCTGTTGGAACGTCTCCATGGAGAAATAGACCTGGCGCATGGGACGCTGGAATCACAAGCACTCTTATTTAATAGTGACCCCCATCTTCCACCGGTTGCGGAACGGCAGCAGAGTCATCGGGTTTCCATTCAAGTTAGTGTGTGTATTTCCACGGTCTGCTGAGTGGCTGCATCCCGACTCCGTCCCAGCCCTCCAGAGCAGATACACAGAGCTGCTATTGGCCAGACACCGGAGAGCTCTGCAGCAACTCAGCACACGGCAGATGTCGAGGAAGTCGAGCAAAGAAACTAAATAAAATATCCGGTTCATGTTTTAAAATAAAATAGAGCGTGCTCACGGTGATCACATCTCCCTGCACTACAGCTTGAAAACAACCCAGAGTTGTTTCCTCTCTACTTCTCTGGAAGGAAACTAACTGGTGGTGATCTCGCGAAATCCTGTGGGTCCTTGAGACTTCAGCTGTCAGTCATGGCTGCAGCCGTTCTGCAACAAATCTGGACCTGGTGGGTGCTGACGGACGGCGGCGCACGGAGCCGACACGCAGCGGGGCCGGCACGCAGCGGGGCCGGCGCGCAGCGGGGCCGGCGCGCAGCGGGGCCGGCACGCAGCGGGGCCGGCGCGCAGCGGGGCCGGCACGCAGCGGGGCCGGCACGCAGCCGTTCCGCGTCCTGTGAAATTTGGGGGTCAGTGCGCCTGGTGGAGTCTCGGTGTTACTCTGGCTTAAGTTCTAAAACATTCACAGCGAGTGAAACAATTTGACAAAAATAGAAGAGACCAGCATTGAAGAGGCCCTCTCTATATATAATAGGCATGTCAGTAGACTTAAAAAAAATAGATATACAATATCATGCTGCAAAATCTCCAGACACCATCGTGGTATATATGTAAGCTCCCAATACAAACACTTTGAAACAGGCACAGTAGTGATACCCTGGATAGGAATGCTAGAAACCACATGGTAGGAAAGAAAGATCATTTGCTGTGAGGATCAAAAAAAGATATTAACTGAAATCAAAAAGTTTCTTATTATTTTAAAATCAACTATTTGTGCATCATAAAAAAATATGAGAAAAAGAGAGGGAAAACAAGCGTCCCCTGCTTTATACAAAGTCAGTAGTACTGAGAGCGGACCTCCTCCCTGAGGGGTTCAAGGAACTCTGGAGTGACAGGGAGAGAGTAGGAGTGGCAGAGACGAAAGTCCAGCGCAGTAGTTTGAAGTAAGGCCTCCATTTTTTTTTGTTTTTTTGTGTTGGCAAAAGAAAAAAGAAAAGAAAAACGAGAACATATACATTTGTAACATAATTACATCTAGCTTGAATTTTTTTTTATATGTGCAAAATGTAAATCTTACAAATAATGGGAGAGTTTTTTTTTCCCCATAGATCACTGAAAAGGATTGTGCTCGTGGTGGTTGACCCCACCCTCTCTCCGTCCACTCAGCGATCCGTCTGGCACCGCCGGTGGGTCCACAGCCCAGCAGCCCACTCGGAGGCTTGCTGTTGATCAGAGCGCAGGCTTCACGTCGAGTGGATGGTCCGCTTCAGTTTTTCTATCTCCATCTGCGAGGACACCATTACAGAACACACAGTAAGGAGGGTAGAGCAGTGAGAAAGCAGACCCACACTACTGGAATTACAGCTGGGTACCGACTTTAATACTCTTTAGGCACCGACCGAATTGCTTCTGAATGAAAGTATCATGTAGAAGTAGTTGTTTTAAAAATTGATATTGAAAAAAGTATAGTTTAGGTTTAAAATGTTTAGATAAGATGGAATAAGGGCTTCCATTCTTTATCTGCCAGAGTAGGGTGAGTCCATGATTAAGCCAACAGCTCACACAGTAACTTCCTCCCCCTCCCCCTCCCCCAATCAGATTGGAAGTGGGCTGTGTGCATTAGCTGTACTGTTTTAGTTATGCTGCTCTCTCGTGTATGCATTAACATTTCAATTTTATTTATCAGCATGTGAGCTGCTGTTTACTCAAATTTCCTTGCAGTGATGAATAAAGCAAACATCCCTCCCTCCCTCCCTCCCTCCCTCCCTCCCTCCCTCCTCCTCAAGGCTCTCTGTCTAGTTTATCACATCAAGACGAAGTCCGGGCAAGTCTGAACCAAGAGAAACTGTAGCTAACTTGCACTGGTTTCAAGGATCCAAATCTCTCACTATACTGACATGAAAGACAGACTTAATGTACATATCAAGCCAGTGGAAAAAGATTGTCTATGGAAGGGAAAGAGAGAACTCAATAAATCAATCATTCCAATCATCTTCTTGTTCCTGGAACTCTAATTAGGGGCCGAGCAGCCAAGCTGCAGGGACCCTCTTCTCTTTTACCCGGTATTATTTATCTTCTTTTCTTTCTCTCTACACCATTTCATTTCATATGACACCAAACCCTCAGCATCCTGGCTGCAAGATTTCATCTCAAAATGGAAATTAAAATAAAAAAGAAACATCAGTTTGTCAGTTACTGACCTTTGTGAAAATGAATAAATTTTACAGGCATATCTAATTCTCAGAATTTTCTAATGATAAATGATTATTTGATAGTATTTTAAAAATCCTGCCATTTAAGCCAAGATCAAAGCTCCCCAGTCTTAAGGGATAATAACTCTGATGGCAATCTATAAAAAAACATTCATTATCCTTTGCTTTTCCTGGTTTGCATATGTTTCTACAGATATGTGGAAGGAGACTTTTATGGAAATGGACGTTTTGCCCCCTGCTAGAAATGAGATATAATTGCATTGTGTTAAATGTGTGCTGGTCTGCATCAGTATTTGGCCAAACATGAATGAAGGTAGACAGCCCAGCATGTTTCACTGTGTGGATCAATGTTACCTGCAGAGCAACACGCTTCAGCCTTTCCTCATCCAGCTCTCCACGGAGCTCAGAGATCTCTTTTCTGGAAACACACACACAAGAAAGAAAGAAAGAAAGACACATTTAGTTCTGCAGCATATAGTGTAAAAGGTTCATGCTTTTGATCCAACTACCATGAGGCAATTAAACAATAGTCCCAACACAAATGTTTTCATTTGAAATTAAAATAAAGCGTAAATGCTAACACACTGAGCGCTGACGTTCCACTAACAAAACCCAACGTCAGCGCAGGGCTAAGCATCATGAAGCACTGCATCTGAATTCATGTTTCTAATCAGCCAAATAGCGGGTTTTCATTCTTTATAAGAGCCAGAAGCGCAATGTGTAAAGGGACAGTCCGATGTGTGTAGACTACTGATATGATATATTATGAATAGTATTAAGTAATCAACTTCACTTATAGGGAATTGATGGTTGGAAAACTGTAGTAAAAAGTAAATGCTGGACTGAATTTTAAACTATTAGTAATTCAGAGATACTGGAGTGTTGAATAATGTGTCAAAACAAATGCACTGTAGGTCTACTTTAAAGTATACATTATAGATGGACGTGTATCAGAACATTTCTACAAGCACGGATCCTTGCATGACACAATTTTCCATTTATGATTCTCAAGCCATGGTATCCAGACCGTGTTCTTATCCCCACTGAGCCTTATTACATTTGCTGGGCCTTGAGCAGCTCCACAGACAGCAGCAGGTCCTTCATCTGGCTCTTCAGCTCGTCCAGCTCCGAGATCGGCTCTTCGGGCTCCAGCCGGGCCTTGCTGCCCTGTGATGCGCTATCTGAGCTTGGGGCTGCTGCAGGGCTCGGCTTGGCCTCGGTGGACTGTTGGAGGGACGGCGACTGGGATAACGTGTTTGTGGAAGGCTGTGAAGAAAAAAATTAAATAAGGACAAAAATGAATTGATTCAAATTGGATTTACAACTTTCTGACGCAATTTGTTTTCCAATTGATTCAATTAGGGATATTACAGTTACAATACCAAATACCAAATGAGAATGGGAAAATTGTTAATTTCCCCACGCATGGTGCAGAGACCATACCTAAAGCCATTCACCCGTTCAATGCCCTGGGTATCTAGTTTGTGTTTGTCAAGTTTCCTGAAGCTGTGATTGTTCTAGACGTCAGGCCTTCTCCTACAGTGGAACAACTTTTCCAGAAATGGTTGGACTACAATAAAATGGCTAATCTGGAGACTAACATCACACATGAAAAGAATCGGGCTGAATCAACAAGAGTCTCGGCTTTTCATGCTTACCAAATCCATGCAATTCAAAGACTGTTTAGGGACTCCCTGTATGCTGAGATTGTTGAATAGATCATTTTAGAACAGGAGGAAATAAGAAATGTATACTGCGTGCAAAAAGATGAATGGTTGTAGCCAACACTACATGGGATTAGCACGTCTGTAAAGGGGAGACTTGTGGGTACCCATAGCACCCATCTAAATTAGGACATCTTGAGTTAAGAGGTCTAGGGTCACTTAAAAAATGGACATGCCAGTTTTTTATTCTCGCCAGAAGAAGTTATATTTCTAGAATTCTGTTTAAAATTGCCATATAATGGCCTACATTCAAACAATAAAATGCAAAACACACAAATGCTATAATCAAAGGTCCAACTTCCATCGAATTTATTTCAGTTTTTCTCAGTCGCTTTGGCACATTACTAAGATAACAAATGACTCTCAAAACTGCTTGTTCGACCTTCACGTGATCTAGTCACTTACCAGATAAAAGCAATTCCTCATTATTTTGGTCAAATAGCAATTGCTTTTGTACCTGCATGCAATTAATCATGTACAATTGTCTGCCGTCATGTTGATCAAAATATAATATACTGGATGTCCGTTGAATTGTCTTTCCCGCCCAAAACATCTAGGCACAAGTTCATTGAATAGGTCTTTGAATGCAAAATGGTTGAACTCATCGTCAATATCGGTCCAACCTTTCTGTGTCGACAGTCATTTTCTTTCTTTGTGCTATAAAGTAGTTTTGTGTTTTTCTTTCTGAATCGCAATTACACTGCAATTAGTTGAAAAACTAAAAATAAATGTGAATTCTGTCCAATCTCTTGCAGTCCTAATCTCACATGAAGGAATGTGTGACTTTGTACTGCTGAAATGTATGAAGTCCATACAGAAAAAGTGCAGCCTTGTGCATTTTCAATCATTGTCATGGAAAATTAGCCATAGTGTACATCAGAAAATACCTAAAGAGTATAGTATATATATATGTTACCTTGACAACACCACTAAGCGTTTTGACTTAACTAAGCATCTTCTTTGTGAACAAAGACACAAGGACATTCTGACGGCACGGACATGTTCATGGACATAAAGGTTTACTTTTGAGGAATGGGCTAGATATTTTGAGCAAATTCCAGCCTTTTGCAGGTCATCTATTGTGTGGAGCCGTTGTTAGAATCGTTTTCAGAAATTGACTTACTGGTTTGCAAAATACACTCACATGCCATACATACATAGAAAGAGTTAGGGCTTGCTTTACTAATTCCTCCTATTCATACCGGCTAGGAAGCAATCTCTTCCTAGCGATACTAAACTGTGAGACAAGAACAAAAAACACATGCTTGTTCTGTGCTGTATCCCAAAGATCTGCCAAAGCATTAATTAGCACTAGCCAAATTGTGTGGGTATCTTCCAAAGTTTTTATAGTACAAAATCCTCTCTCTATGGGCAGGGATTTTCTTGCTGGGCCATGGTGAAGGGATACATTTGAACAGTGACTAAAACACAACACTGGCAATAAAACTGCACATAAATATATATTATATTTGGCTAACTCTGGGTGTTGGAGCTTCATATAAGCTTCAGCTGGACCGTGGGTTTGGTTCCCAATCGGTTATATTGAAGGTGCACTATAAAGGGATCTCTTCAACGCCAGAATGGAGAGAAGGAATGATTACAGTGACCTGTAACTCTGTCAACATATGTGACTGTTTTTAAACATTTACTTTATGAATCAAGCAATACACCTTTATGGAAGCATCTGCACTTTGTTATGTTTCTTTACTTAGATATTTCTTCCTCTAAGTTGTCATCAGTCTGTATTAACAATATTTCATTGTAACTGTCCATATCATTATCCTAACGGAACGCTGTCCTGGTAGAAGATGCCACTGTGAACCAGAGAAGGGCACACAGAGTCCACGTGGTGGGATTTCACCACAAGTCTGAGATATGCATGATTAAGGGTGCTCCAAGCTAGGTTTCACTCTGACTGCTCTGTCTGTCTTTCTCTGTGTGTGTGTGTGTGTGTGTGTGTGTGTGTGTGTGTGTGTGTGTTGATCTGTACCCCATGCTGAACAGCCAGAGGTCTAATTATTCTTGTTTGACAGTGACTAATTGAGACTAGATAGCATCTAAGGAAATTAATGAAATGCTGAGCAGGAAGACTAAACAGCAGATGGTGGTCCTCCCGTTTCTGTCTGTCTGTCCGTCTGTCCGTCTGTCCGTCTGTCCGTCTGTCCGTCTGTCCCTCTGTCCCTCTGTCCCTCTGTCCCTCTGTCCCTCTGTCCCTCTGTCCGTCCGCCTTCTTCTTCTCTCCATGTTTACTTTGATCACAAACACACTGCAGAGAACTCTTTCACTGTCTGCCAGGTGCTAAGTAACGGGCTTGTCTGTCTGTAATGTTGATATGTTTTCTTTGTAAGTTGCTCAAACGCCACAGTGCTCTGGGCCTGCAACCTACATTTACTTTAATAATAGATTATTGTGACCATAATGTCGTGATTTATCAACCAGTGGTTTGGTCTATATAATGTCGGAAAATACTGTAGTGAGAAAAGCCCAACTCATTTCTTCTTTGTAACATGGCTCAGTTAGGAGTATAGTAGTTCTTTTGTCTTTATTTGGCTCTCTTGAGTTCTCTCTTTTGTTTGAATGATGTCCTGCGTCCTTGCTGGTCCCTGCTGAGTTGTTAGATCAATAGCTATGTCTTTATCATTTCTGTTATGTTGTTAAGAAAAACATTTTGTTACATACCATTCTAGCCGAGTAGGTCCTGTTTTCAGGTCTAATGGCTGCAACCTATAAAGTCTATTATTTTATTCTGTCATTTTGATGTTTGCATCCCAAGTTTAACAAATTTCTAACAAAAAGGTTAATGGTGAGAATTTAACTCCACTGCTGTAGAGTAGTAATGATTATGTGGCTTGTTATGCAACAGGAATCTAGCCATTTTGTTTTTATTTATTTCTGTGAGGGGTTTTCCAGGGGTGAAAAGAACAATCAGTTATTTTCACTCTAATTTCATTCGTAGTGGTGATGGTAAATGAATGTATATTTTTGCTGTTGAACTATTTTGGTCATGGGCTTCTTCAGCTACTGTAATAAAACATTTACAATCAAAAATCAGAAGGGGAACCCTGGGACAAATCTTATCAAATAGGGGTCAGGGATCTGATTAAATATCTGATAAAAATGTTGCTATCAATGCCAAGAATTAATTGACTTTGTATTGCCCAGGGCCAGGCCAGCTCAGCTGCGTCTTTCTCCGGTCACGTCCCACTGTCTCCCTACCGCCACAGATTAGTCTATGTATGGAAAACACTGTATTATATGTAACATAACTGTTGAGTACACTAAACAAATGAGAGATATGAGGGACGAGTGGGTGTGGGAAGTTGTAGTGAGGTTTTCATTTGGAGGATATTATGCCATTTGCAGTATTTGTCATCTGTAACTATCATGGAATTGCTGAATGATGCTTTCACTTACCTTTCTGGTTTCTGTTAGTTTTGGTTTGGCAGCATCCTCTTCATCAACGTGGAAGGATTTCTCCACGTTCACTTCCTTGTTGGGCTACAATGGAAGAGTATCATTTATCGTTTGATTTACATTTCATTTGAATTTCTATTTACAGCTTCCTGTAAATAAGTATATAACATTATAACATAACATACATTATAATAAATTGATAAACATAAAAGCACAATAAATCACAGTAAATCATAATAAAACACAAAAGCATAAAACACCAGGCAGAGTAAGGCAGGTGTTGAGACCCCTGTGGGAGGGCTGCTTGGGTGTGGGGGGGGGTGTGTGTGTGTGTGTGTGTGTGTATATATATATATATCTGTCTCCTTTGCCGAGATTATCCATCCACCTCACAGGTGTGGCATTTCAAGATGCATCCCCCCCCAGACACCCCCAATACAGTAAAACTGTACATTTTAGCGTGCCCTTTTATTATGGCCAGCCTAAGCCACACCTGTGCAATAACCCTGCTGTCTAATCAGCATCTTGATATGCCACACCTGTGAGGTGGATGGATTGTCTCAGCAAATGAGAAGTGCTCACTAACACAGATTTAGACAGATCTGTGAACAATACTTGAGAGAAATAAGCTTTTTAGGTACGTAGAAAAAGTCTTAGATATTTGAGTTTAGCTCATGAAAAATGGGGGCAAAAACAAAAACCTGTGGGAGGAGGGTTGTGTGTGTGTGTGTGTGTGTGTGTGTGTGTGTGTGTGTGTGTGTGTGTGTGTGTGTGTGTGTGTGTGTGTGTGTGTGTGTGTGAGAGAGTGAGCGTGACAGAGGGTGAGTGAGTGACGGGGTGTGACAGGTTCCAGAGGGCTGAGGGAGCTAAGAGTCACAGGAAATCCATTAAGTGGCAAATCAATATTAAAAAGTGAGAAAAGAAAAGTTTATACTCATCTGACATATAAAAAAAGGAACTTGAGCATAAAATAGATTTTTAGCTGGGAAGCCAGACAGTTTTGAATGGTGGTCTGATTAATGTTCACAACCTGTAACGCTGAAAATATAAAAAAGATCAGCAGCATACAATATGTTATGATGATTAAATGTATCTTAAAGAAATAGGTGTAGCCTCCTGAAAGCTGGCTGTGAAATATTAGAGATCAATATGCAAAACTATTTTGTTTATTAGCTTTAAACTTGCATCAATATGAATACAACTTTAATCCAGAGATTGTTCTGAACTGTGATTAATACGCAGCTACAACATTTGTTGAACATCAAAAAGACACAATGCACTCACAAAATATAAAGCATAGACGCCAGCATGCAGGACAGACAGCAGCCAATAGGGTCACTTTAGACGTTACACAATGAACGGTGATATGCTACAGCTGATTCATTTGAAGCAAGTGATGTCATTTTAACTGGCGACAGCAAAAGCCATCATTAGCTAAATTCTAATTAAGTTATGATTAAAGCATCCTAACGTTACTGAAATGTTGTCAACATTGCTACTTGCAAATAAAAAAAGAGGAAGGAAAGGAAAAAAGCGTTTGTTAAAAGATTTGTTAGTGCCTGAGCTTAATGAATCTGGGTATTTTTGTCTACCGGAGCCAGATCTAAAATAGAACCGCTATCATAACCCGACCATGTTTCATATACAGTATGTTGAAATTAACTGTGACATCCGAATGTGACTCTCCACCTGCAACGGCAATGTGACATGACATCTTGTCCATCACAATGAAAATAAATGTAGATTGCAAATTAGAAAGACACAGTAACAAACATCCCAACAGTGCGGTGTATGCTCACCGATTGTGCTCCACCAAACTGGGCGGGCTTCCTCCTGCCAGGCATCTTTGGTCTGTTAGCTGTGGGGTGAGAGAGCTTCTCCGAGGTAGACGACAGCTCATCAAAACTCATCAGATCTGTTGACAATAGATGAGGGAGGCAGAGAAACATAAGGAAGTGGAATATTTCAGCTGCGACATTAAAGGATGAACTGCCAATTTAATTTCATTCAATTTGAATGAACTTTAACAGCTTGGGCACAGGTTGTTTTTATTCTCTGTGTCAGCTAATCATATCAGCCAACAGAGCAGCAGAAAATAAACTGTTTAACACACACACACACAAATGCAAAGACTTGAGTGTAATCCTAAACATGCAGAAGATTAAGATTAAAATAATTCTTCTAGAAGATTCAAAGCATGAACAGATCAGTTTCTTCTCCTGAAAATCTCTCCTTCCTGCTCAGCAAATCCTCCATCATAATAGCAATGTGCCAAGGTCCAAACACACCTGGCTTTCAAATGGATTTGGAGAGGACACTCTGATTGGTTTATTGCATGTAACGCCCAAAACACACCTATGATTAATGAAGACACTAAGTCTTAATAATAATAATAATAATAGTAATAATATTAGTTCTTCCTGTGGAGCTCATGGCAAGGACAGCCCATCACTTATGATCAAGTGTGTTATCATCAAGCATAGCCAAAGTCAGGCATACGGTAGGTAGCTTTTAGCTTTTTTGCAGCACTAGGTAGCTTTCACACACGAGCTGTTGGGTCCGTTTGAACTGAAAGATTGGTGATTTAAGTGTTGACTTTTATTAACAGTAGCATACCAGAGATTGAAGAAAGGGCAAAGTACACTGAACACAATTATAAACACAACACACCCCGAAAACCAGTCAGTATCTGGTGTTAGAGACTCTCTCTCTCTCTCTCTCGTTGTAACCGACTTGAGTGTGCAAATGTTCACCTTGGCCGGCGTCTGGCACTTTGGAGAGGTGTTCTCTTCACGGATGAACCCCTACCCTAACACCAGATACAACTGGTTTTCGGACTTTTCCTCCTGAAAGTGACTTGATCGCCTACATCTGGCTTCAGGTTGCACTACAATTTCATTTTACTTGAACAGTGCAGTGTTGAACAATTGTAATAAATAGATATTTGAACCTTATTGAAATTTGTTTTGTGTAAATTGTTAAAAACTGAGCAATGGGAAAACAATTGTTAATTGAAAAATGAATTGTTAGATTATGAATCGGGAAATGCATAATATCGGCTAATAGTATCGGCTCTATCGAAAAGTAATAATAATAATATTGGCTATATCAAAAAATGAATCGTTAGATTAGTCAACTAATCAGAAAAAAAAAAAGATCGCTATATTAAATGCATGGGACAGCCCAAGTGTTTGTGTATATGAACACAACAAACTTAAACAGAGGAAATAATGAGTCATTCCCTCTTTTGTTACACAACGCTGAAAAGCTTTTGCAACTGTGGTGTAACAACACTTTGAGGCTAGAGTGGTAAAATAAGTAGTGGCTGTGACTGCATGAAAGATGAAATGTCCATGTTCCATGGCAATGTGTGTCGATCGGTGTCCTGGTGAGAAAAGTGGAGTTTTAGCAGCTCTGTATCACCTTTAAAAGGAATCAGTCTCACACAGAGAGCACTGCAGTGAGAACCCTGAAGGTCAGCTCTGTTGAATGCATCTGAGATTTCTGCTCTCGACATTTCTGCCTCCTTTTCTCTTCCTCGGCGTCTCGGTCTCGATCACTAAACGCTTCTCTTCCACTCTCAAAACACTTTCATCCATCCAATTACGTCTGATCCTGCTCGAAGTTCTCGCACCACCTCCTGTCTCTCTGACTTACACTGAGCTCTGCTGTCAAAATAAAAACCCCATTCATTTTCTCCATACGGATTTTGATTATTGATTATTATTAGGTGGACTATCCACGAGCTCTGAGGTTGTGAAACAAAAGTTTCTGCTCCTGTAGAAGCAAGACGTGCATATAAAATCACTCTTGTTTTAAGAAAGTCATGTTTTTATCGCGATCTTATGGAGAAGTACGACACTACCC
Organism: Percina caprodes; assembly: GCA_013375575.1. NCBI lineage: Eukaryota > Metazoa > Chordata > Actinopteri > Perciformes > Percidae > Percina > Percina caprodes. Next base: position 69,656 of record JABXJD010001504.1, read on the forward strand.
ACAATCCTAAGCGTAACAGCGACTAATCTCTGATTGGTCCAACTCACTGTCACCATGGAAATGATTACCACACCCGCGAACCCTTGAACAGCTAGTGTTTGCTTCTCTACCATTAGAGTCTTTGATAGTTTCTGTAAGCAGTGTTGTACCTTTTTTTTTTTTTTACTGTTTTCTAAAATGTCATTTGGAGCCGGCTGGCCTCAAAGCTCTTCATGTAACATTTAATGAAACAACGATGGAGACATTGAACGGGGAAAAACACTTTTGCAACCAGAGCTGTGGGCAGTCACTGTTGAGCTCTATGCTTCCTCACGTCTTTCATCTTTTTATTAAAAGTGACATTTGCATATAATGTTCAGATGAATTTTGCCAAACTCAGCGTATGAATGGAAAGACTCTGGACACGTGGGTGAACGTTGCTGAGGCTGTAGCCGTGTTTTCTTCCTCGTCGTCTGTCTGTGTGTGTGTGTGTGTGTGTGTGTGTGTGTCTCCCTCCCTCTCGTCTTTCCTCTCTATGTTCTATTTTATTTTTTATTATTTTCCCCTTTCTGGCCTTGCGACGTGTTCTCTGTCTCAGTGTATTGTTTGTGATTCTTTGTTGCTGTTCACTTTTCCAAAAATAAATTTAAAAATTTGATCACAAAAAAAAAAGGAACTCTTGGTAGGAAAGGTTAATAAGAAATATCTTTTAACAATAATTGAGGAATTCAATATAGTATATTATTCCATTATTCAGGAGGACTCTGGGTTGGATTAACCCATGGTACTTTTACCAAGTCAATTTTTTACATTATGTGGCAATTTGCTAGACTTCCTTAAATTAATATAGAAACCACCTTGGAATATACAAGCAGATCTTTGTATCCATAAAATTAAACGGAAAACAAAAATGAATGCCTGTATAATACAGGGTTACTAAACCTTTTCCAAGGTCGAATTCAAGCACTTTTCAAGCACTTCAAGGTCCACATTAAAAGACATAATGCTATAAACAGACAGAATTGTGTTTTGTAATAGCAGAAGGATCAAATATTTAAGCCAATGTTTCCCAAACTTAGGGTCGGGACCCAAAATGGGTCGCGGGCCCGTTTTTTTGGGTCGCCAATTGGCAGAGTAAAATGAGAATCTGGCTTTTCGACTCTAGCGTACCTGAAAAACTAATACAGAAACAGACTAAATGCTCAGCATGACCTCAGAATGACCTCAGAATGACCTCAGAATGACCTCAGAATGACCTCAGAATGACCTCAGAATGACCTCAGAATGACCTCAGAATGACCTCAGAAGGGCACTTTCAAAAACCGAACCTAGAGTAGATCAGCTGGTTGAGATCTTCAACCAGACACATACATCTCATTAAATTCAAGTCAGCATTATTAAAAACATGTTGGTGTGGGTCCTGAGGGATGATGGGAGGGGACGGAGACACAGAGAGGACAATAGAGACCTTTTCTGTTTTTGATTACTTTTATAATGGAATAAACATACTTCATATACATTTAAATTCATGGTTTGTTCCGTCTTTTGTCCACAGTTTAAAAATGTAGATGTTACAATGATTCATGGTGTATTTTTGTAAATTTGGGTCCCGGGGAGACACCAAATTTCTCTTTTGGGTCTTGAGCTGAACAAGATTGGGAACCACTGATTTAAGCAAAAGAAGTTTTATTTTCAAAATCAGTGTTGCTATCTAACCTGCCTGAGTCAATGGAAGTGGGAGGATGATGATGATGATGAGCCAGACGACATGCAGCTGGGTCATTCTGGGTCAATCACAACCTCTCTCTCTCTAACCTGTCTCTCTCTCTCTCTCTGTAACCTGTCGTTCTCTCTCTAACCTGTCTCTCTCTCTAACCTGTCTCTCTCTCTCTCTAACCTGTCTCTCTCTCTCTCTAACCTGTCTCTCTCTCTCTCTAACCTGTCTCTCTCTCTCTCTCTCTCTCTAACCTGTCTCTCTCTCTCTCTAACCTGTCTCTCTCTCTCTCTAACCTGTCTCTCTCTCTCTAACCTGTCTCTCTCTCTCTCTAACCTGTCGTTCTCTCTCTCTAACCTGTCGTTCTCTCTCTAACCTGTCGTTCTCTCTCTAACCTGTCTCTCTCTCTCTAACCTGTCTCTCTCTCTCTAACCCGTCTCTCTCTCTCTAACCCGTCTCTCTCTCTCTAACCCGTCTCTCTCTCTCTAACCCGTCTCTCTCTCTCTCTAACCTGTCTCTCTCTCTCTCTGTAACCTGTCTCTCTCTCTCTAACCTGTCTCTCTCTCTCTGTAACCTGTCGTTCTCTCTCTAACCTGTCTCTCTCTCTCTCTAACCTGTCTCTCTCTCTCTCTAACCTGTCTCTCTCTCTCTCTCTAACCTGTCTCTCTCTCTCTCTAACCTGTCTCTCTCTCTCTAACCTGTCTCTCTCTCTCTCTAACCTGTCTCTCTCTCTCTAACCTGTCGTTCTCTCTCTCTAACCTGTCGTTCTCTCTCTAACCTGTCGTTCTCTCTCTAACCTGTCGTTCTCTCTCTAACCTGTCGTTCTCTCTCTAACCTGTCTCTCTCTCTCTAACCCGTCTCTCTCTCTCTAACCCGTCTCTCTCTCTCTAACCCGTCTCTCTCTCTCTAACCTGTCTCTCTCTCTCTCTAACCTGTCTCTCTCTCTCTCTAACCTGTCTCTCTCTCTCTCTAACCTGTCTCTCTCTCTCTAACCTGTCTCTCTCTCTCTAACCTGTCTCTCTCTCTCTCTAACCTGTCTCTCTCTCTCTGTAACCTGTCGTTCTCTCTCTAACCTGTCTCTCTCTCTCTCTAACCTGTCTCTCTCTCTCTCTAACCTGTCTCTCTCTCTCTCTAACCTGTCTCTCTCTCTCTCTAACCTGTCTCTCTCTCTCTCTAACCTGTCTCTCTCTCTCTAACCTGTCTCTCTCTCTCTCTAACCTGTCTCTCTCTCTCTGTAACCTGTCTCTCTCTCTCTGTAACCTGTCGTTCTCTCTCTAACCTGTCTATCTCTCTCTCTAACCTGTCTCTCTCTCTCTAACCTGTCTCTCTCTCTCTAACCTGTCTCTCTCTCTCTCTAACCTGTCTCTCTCTCTCTCTAACCTGTCTCTCTCTCTCTCTAACCTGTCTCTCTCTCTCTCTAACCTGTCTCTCTCTCTCTCTAACCTGTCTCTCTCTCTCTGTAACCTGTCGTTCTCTCTCTAACCTGTCGTTCTCTCTCTAACCTGTCTCTCTCTCTCTCTAACCTGTCTCTCTCTCTCTAACCTGTCTCTCTCTCTCTAACCTGTCTCTCTCTCTAACCTGTCTCTCTCTCTCTCTAACCTGTCTCTCTCTCTCTCTAACCTGTCTCTCTCTCTCTCTAACCTGTCTCTCTCTCTCTCTAACCTGTCTCTCTCTCTCTAACCTGTCTCTCTCTCTCTAACCTGTCTCTCTCTCTCTAACCTGTCTCTCTCTCTCTAACCTGTCGTTCTCTCTCTAACCTGTCGTTCTCTCTCTAACCTGTCTCTCTCTCTCTAACCTGTTCACTCAGAGTTTTGTTGTTAACTGTGTGTAAAAAGAGCGGTGGCGTTATTCTGCTCATTGTCTGATTGCTGTGTGTTTACTTGTGTTTGTTTTGCTTTTCTTGTAGAAACTGCTGCTGTAATAAGGGAATTTATCCCGCTGTGGGATGAATAAAGTATCATCTAATCTGAATCAGGTTTCAGGTACGTACGGTACCGTCTGGATGTACGGTACCGTATGGATGGTTTCGTAGGTATGGTACCATCTGGATGGTTTCAGGTACGTATGGTACCATCTGGATGTATAGTACCATCTGGATGGTTTCAGGTACGTATGGTACCATCTGGATGTATAGTACCATCTGGATGAACGGTACCATCTGGATGGTTTCAGGTACGTACGGTACTGGATGTACGGTACCGTCTAGATGTAAGGTACCGTCTGGATGGTTTCAGGTACGTACGGTACCGTCTGGATTGTTTTAATGTGTAGGTAGCTAACATTAGCAGATAACATCTATACGGAACACTGCAATACTAGCATTACATTATCAAACCAAGCAGGGCCGGATTAACAATCTGATGTGCCCCTGGGCAACAAGACTCAAGACCCCCCAGCACAACTCTCAGCATACACTGTGTAGTGTGTTGTAACGTAACGTCACCGAAACAGCGACCCTCTGTAAAAGTTAGGATTTCAAACCTGCCCGTTTGTAATATTCTGTATTATGCTGGTCTTCTCTTTACTAAAATCAATACTAATCAAAGGACAGAATGCTCTTACAAATCACGAGGGAGTGATTTGACTTTTGGCTGACGTGACAGACGCGCTCTTGTTGATGCTGACTCACCTTTAGCATACGTTACATTCATTACAACTTTAAATTAAACGTGTATTTAAACTTCATCAGGGGAAAATGACTTCACTTTCAGAGGCTCTGGGGGGCAGACTCGCTGTGGCAGACCGTGGTGAACTTGGTTTTATATAAATCCAAGTTTACCACGGTCTGCAACAGCTCGTCCTCGCTCCGCAGAAAGCTACAGACATGATTTATCATAATGTTTTGATTCAACAGGTTGCAAAAATCAAATACAAATTCAAGCATTGAATCCAAAATTCAAGCACTTTTCAAGGATTTTAAGCACCCGTACGCAACCTGGTTCCAATTCTTGTTGTTGTCACTATTTAAAACATTGTCCTTCTGTCGCTCTGTGACATGAGTGATCAAGGTCTACCATTGGTCGGAATAAGCGCAATGACGTCAGTGTTGGCCTTTCCCCATTGATGATTACCCTTTTAAACTATATCACAACTACATCGTCACTGTATTGCCTATCAATCAGCTGATTAACTTCCTCAGTACATGGTGGATGTTGTTGCTGCTGACACCCATTTCAGCTGTTTTAATGCACGGGCTTAGCAGCACAAACAGAATAGACTACAAGCATATGAAAGGCACACCGCTGTGTGTGTGAGTGTGTGTGTGTATGTGTGCGTCAGAGTGTGTGTGTGCCTGCAGCTAAGTTTGAATTATATGTGGCAAACTAAGATAAACAGTTAAACCCAACTAAACTGCAGACAGCTTTTGTGTTAGCTTGTCACTTCACCAAGCAATTGTACAGTACTCGTTTAAAGCATAACGACAGAGGGGGAGAGACTGGGACAGACATTAAAATATCTCTTTCAACATGTCTACGTAAATGTGTATGCTTGTTGAACAGGTGCATTGATAAAGTGTTGCCGTTATTGCACTAACTTAGCCTACAGTAATGAGTTGTGTCCACAGCAGCCTCTCTGATCTGCTGTCCGCTGACTTCACTTTGTGTGTGTGTGTGTGTGTGTGTGTGTGTGTGTGTGTGTGTGTGTGTGCGTGCGTGCGTGCGTGAAACTCAGCCCCGACACAGAGCAGAGTGCAAGGTGATGATAACTACCAAGAGTTTTAGCCCATCTGCAAGGTTAGTACTAGGGATAATCATTTTTCTCCCTCCCCAACTGAATAAAGATAATCAACTAATGTATGAACCTGGTTGGACTGATACCCCAATTTCCAAAGAAAGTGTAGTAATCAATACCGTTTAGTAGCATATTACAACATGAGTAGCAGTAATACAGTAGTAGTAGTAGTTGTAGCAGTATTTAGATGAAGCATGCAAACAAAATTCAACTGCAGAGGCAGATTTGTGTTCTATTTCATTTCAAGATTTTAACAGAAGTCAAGCAAAACTAATAATCCCATTAGTCAGGACATTGAGTAGAATTTGACATAGTCTGTAGGCAATACTGTACATGTACATACCCACATCAGAAGACTTCTCCCCCCAGTCCCCAGACAGAGTTTTGGGTTTGGGGGGCAATGATGGCTCAAAGTCGAGCTTTGGTCGTGTGGAAGGCACCTCTCCATTGTGCCTGTAGATAAGAGGGAGACATGGAAAAGATAGACAAGAAACAACAGGAAAGGACTCTTCTAGCTCGACATCGCCAGAACAAATTGCAAATGCTTATTAAGTTATTCTTGAACCTCTATGTTCATTTTCTATTTCCAAGGCCGGTGACTAAAATGCCTCTGGACTCAATTGAAAAGACCTACAACCAATCAGAGCAGCAAACCGTAATGTAGCACTGAGAGACGGACAAATGTAAACTGACGACAGCTGTGATTGTGTAGCATCAACATGTCTGCGAGCACGTGTTTCTCTTTTGGCATCAGAATTTTAAAATTGTCCTTCAACATAAAGTTCCACTCCTGCTGCCATTTTGCTTCAATCTCGTTGTACATGTGTATAATAACAATAAAAGGCATTGTATTCTATACATATATAAGACAGGACTAACACTGGCGCTGTATGGACAGCACTAGAGTTCACAGCATAAAGGTCAATGGCATTCAGACAGATGGACGAGAGGCTGGATGAACAAATGCTGGACTGAGAGATTGAATAGACTTACTTGTGGCTTGGCGAGGAGCAAGAGGCTTCTCTGGCCTTTGGTGGGATGCCACCCAGCCTGCCTTTCCCAGGTGGGGGGACCGGCTTCTTGGGCGGGACCAAAGGCGCTGCAGGCTTGGATGGTTTGTGATCTGGCGTTGGCTTGTCAACTGAAACAGGAACAGAAGAGTTGAGAGAGGTGAGAGAATAGTAGATGGACCCCATTTTGATGAAATTGTGAATGATAAAAGAGAAACACAGTGCCAGAGAAGAGATATTGTACACATACTGTATATAATAAAAAATACCATTGTATCCTGGACAGTCTCCAAGAGAACATTGCATCTGACTAATTTTCACCTTCCTGCAAATTACATACACATAAACTGAGGCCAATTATTTTAAGTCTGAGTCACAAAAAGTCCATTTGTTTCTGTGCAGAGCAGAAACAACCAAGACAAACTGATGTTCAACAAGCTTGTCTGCTGATAAAGTGTATTCACAGATGAACTTTATCAAGTCAACAGTAGGTACTGTTTCATGCTTTTTTTTAATTTTTTTTATTTAGGACAAATTGAAATGCTTTTTGGGATTTTCCGCCATCTTTTAGCGTTTTAAATGGTTTTTTGTGTATGTTATACATGTATAAATTATTAACAAAACCAACTTCACTTCAAGTGGAGGCTTCTCTCCCACCCCCTCTCCCACTTTTTACTAACTTCTTAAAAGTGTCTCGCCCACATTCCGGTAAACTATTGAAGTAGACCCCAGGAGTACAAATACAACACTGGAAAAAGTATAATGGGGGCTCTTTAACATTATGAGCTGCTGTACCAGAGCATAAAAAGGAGTAGGATTTTGAATGCTGTTAATTAAACAGACACATTAGTTCATGATGAAACATGGTGTTGGTGCAATGTGGACACACAAGACACACCTGGCCTAGAGTGCACTGAAATTAACACTATGATCCAAATAGAAAACAGTGTTTTTTTCCTCAACATTATGCTCGGAAAAGTGCAGTTGTCATTACGCATTCAACACTGTTCTGATCTCCCTCTCTCTCTATTACTATCATGTAGCCTCTTTCACAAAAAGATTCAGAAACAGATGCAATGAAGGTCCGGCTTTATTCACAGAAAACCAAGTAAAGGCAGCAGAATGCCACCCCTGGGTGTGATCTCACAGGGCCTTCTGGGAGCAGAAGAGACGTGACATGTAATACAACAGCGCCGGTGTTTAATGTGTGTGCGCCAGTCAGCATAGTTAAAGGTCCCATGACATGGAGCTCTTTGGATGTTTTTATCTGAAGTCTCTTTTATATAGACCTTAGTGGTCCCCTAATACTGTATCTGAAGTCTCTTTTATATAGACCTTAGTGGTCCCCTAATACTGTATCTGAAGTCTCTTTATATAGACCTTAGTGGTCCCCTAATACTGTATATGAAGTCTCTTTTATATAGACCTTAGTGGTCCCTAATACTGTATATGAAGTCTCTTTTATATAGACCTTAGTGGTCCCCTAATACTGGATCTGAAGTCTCTTTTATATATACCTTAGTGGTCCCTAATACTGTATCTGAAGTCTCTTTTATATAGACCTTAGTGGTCCCCTAATACTGTATCTGAAGTCTCTTTTATATAGACCTTAGTGGTCCCCTAATATTGTATCTGAAGTCTCTTTTATATAGACCTTAGTGGTCCCCTAATACTGTATCTGAAGTCTCTTTTATATAGACCTTAGTGGTCCCTAATACTGTATCTGAAGTCTCTTTTATATAAACCTTAGTGGTCCCCTAATACTGTATCTGAAGTCTCTTTTATATAGACCTTAGTGGTCCCCTAATACTGTATCAGAGCTATATATACAGTATATACACACACACACACACACACACACACACACACACACACACACACACACACACACACACACACACACACACACACCAAATCTACTACAAGCTACAATGGAAGTTAATAGGACAATTGTCCAGCTTGTATTTACCTTCACAAAGGGCTCGTTTTGCTACTGACAGACTCAGATTAATATTCTAAGTGTCTGACAACATTATGGAAAGGATTTCTAAGGAGGTTGACTTTTCTGTTTTTCTTGTTTTGACACATACATACATCCGCAAAACTGCATTCACTGAACCCACTAGACTCCATTTAAAAAAGGAATAATTTAGCGTGTATAGAGCAACATATTTTCACATATAAATCAGTAAACTATGTGTTTATTTCAACCAAAACTAGAGTTGTGATGGTTGGAAAAGTGGAAAGACGACCCAAAACGGCTTTTCAAGATTTTTTATAGCCAAACTGTTAGTAGTCATGCTCCTTTCTATTGTGTAATTAAATTGGTGTTATCAATTTCATAATCATCTTAGAATTACTGTTTCTCCATTAAAACAATAACTAAATGTTTGTTTAGATGTTGTGCCAGTTCTGACAAAATCTACATTTATTTGACCTATTACCATTTGATAATTATGTATTCACTGTTATTGTAAATCAGTTTTAATATTGATTTTAAAAACTAGTTGACAAAACTAATTTCCAATGAAAGACTCAGATCTGAAATTCTTGCACGGTGCAAAATATGCAACATCGACACACACGCGCGCACACACACACACGCGCAGACACCCTTCCTGTGTGCGACACAGTAAGCTAGAATCTGAGAATCTTTTCTCCTTGCCAGAACGACTTGAGAGAGCTCGCCATGTGATTACATAACTAAAACCAACTGACCGCAGGTGTGAATGTATCCTGTAATCCCAGAAGGACCACAGAAGCTTTCATTCCTATCTATTAAGAACCAGTTCATTTTACTCTAATTGAATTTTCATCCCTAGTTTTCCAGTATTATTTTCTATCATGTGGGGATTGTTGGTGCCTACTTTGATTTCATATATCAGTTTTGTCTATGCTGATTTTGAACGTGTTGATAATTATAATATAGGGAAAATATTATCCCTTTAATTCAATTATTCAAACTCTGTAGATTAAAAAAATAAAACCAATCAAAAAATAGAAGTGGCATACAATCTTTGCACTAATTGGAGTTTATTATTGTATTGGAAAAATTTGTGAATATTTTTTTCACGTATTGCACCGTTGGTAAAAGGGAAACGCATTTTCAATTCCTCTGGATGTCTGGCACATTTTGACAATAAAGTTGACTTGAACTTGTGTGGAGCTTTTATGCTGCTTGTGAGCTTACTTTAGAATCTAAAATGTGGGTACAAAGTGATGAAATGAGATGAGGACAGTAGAGATGGATGTGAGGATTAAAAAGCTCCTACCTTTGAAGTCTGGCATGATGGACAGAGGCTTCTTGTCGGCACCGGGAACCTCCGGCTTGGGAGCTGAAAAACAGAACATGGTCCACAGAACGTCACTGGGACTGTCTGATCCAAGACTCACCAGACAATGAGAAGGAAAACACACACACACACACACACACACACACACACACACACTCTGACAAGTGAAACAAAGTAAACTACTGCTCGCTTGACAAAAGCATGCACTCACTCACTCACTCACTCACTCACTCACTCACTCACTCACTCACTCACTCACTCACTCACTCACTCACTCACTCACTCACTCACTCACTCACTCACTCACTCACTCACTCACTCACTCACTCACTCACTCACTCACTCACTCACTCACTCACATGCATACATACATACATACACCACACTCTACCAGGCATTGGGAGACATAAAGTAACATACACATAGATTTAACATTGATCTCTATCTGGCACACACTGTACTGTGCATGTATAGCTGAATGCACTTATTTGTGGTTTTGATTGCATGAGACATACACACTTGAAAAGAATCTTAACACAGACAGGAAGTCATGGACAGACACATTCAATGATTCACTGTCTCAGAAACCGACATACACGCATCACACTGCAACCCGATGAAAGCGAACCGTTACTTCCTGTGCAGACTAGAAAAACAATGATGCAAGTGTGCATTTTGCAAACTGTAGATCTTGGTGCCGATATGAAGCACTGCTGCTTTAACAGTGACACTGACCTGCATTTGTTGTGTTTTGGTGAAAGAAAAACCAGAAAACACACTAAGAGAAACCGCCATGTCAATCTGGAACAGGGGTGTCTTTGAAAACTTTTCCTGTATTGTACAAGTTTACATTTAGAGCCTGGTCCTTTGTGTGAATTGTATTTATGTGCTTACTGTACTATTTAAAAACCCAATGACCACAGTTGAAGCAGATTAAAGATTAAAGATATACGACTAAGCATTTTCAATATTCCCAATCATCACGAAGGCTGTCAGGATCTTGTAGGATCACCAGTCCTCTTTCAAGGTCTGACAGTTTTGTTTTTGTTTTTTTTAACTGCTTTTAATACCCAGCTCTCAGTCATATTCTCATTTATATAGTCTCACTCCAATATATGTCTCAGTTGTGATATTCCAAAACTAAGACAAAGTCAGGAATTAGCCCATCAACATCTGACATTTGTAAACCAGTCTACAGACAGTAACTTCATTACGCCTGGATGATTTTCTAATCCCTGATCCGAATGTTAAAACTGAAAACACTTCTTTATGTTGAACGTCTTCTTTAAATGAGATAATCTGTTACAATGAAATGTGCTGTGACTGTAACCGACACACAATGAGATACTACAACTACAGATCCTACCAGTGTGCCTCTGCATATTCATAGGCAGTATATGGTAAATGTATTACATTTAGTGAGCTTCTGTTGGAACCACCCACAAAGTAGAACCATTTCCTCCCACTTACTGCTGAGTGGGTAGGATTTAATGAGGTGGAGGGTGTCAAGTGTTACTTACCTATGCTTTTTGACGGTGGAGGTGGCTTTTTCGGCTTCTGGGGGCAAGAGAGGGGGAGAGATGAAAAATAGTTCAGAGTGACTGACATATTTTATCTCAAATACAGAAATCCCAAGCCCGAAGGATGAGTGTTAGAACAACTAACTAGGCAAGTGTCTTTGCTAGTTTAAGGATGGTTTAAGGATGCTGTCATGTCGGTTTCTGCCCATATTCACTGAGCTAATCGTCATTACAATTCTGACATTCTGTCTTTCAGACCTGTTATTGCCTTTTTTATTACCTCCAGAATCTTCCAGGAGATACTGCACCACGGTGTTCTACGCCTGTACTTGATGAAGATGCTGAGCCAAAGTCTTTCTCTGTTTACTACAAGCTAGATTAGGCAACAGGGGTCGGGGCTAAGCACAGAAACGAATGTGTGCTTTACACTTAGAACTTGAAAGGACCCGTGGGAACCTTACCTAAAGGAAAACCTACCTGACCATGACATGCATAAATACGAGCTCTGAACTGAAAGGGATCCAAAGGCAGTCACAACCAGCAGGGATTTTTTTTTCTTTTGAAATGATTACGACACACCACGTGTTTAGAGCTGATAGCGAGTTCACTCGAATCCACCCGGCTATTAGACATATTGACATACAAAGACTATGTGGTCTTTTCTCATGAGACACACTGACAGCTTACCTCTTCTGAGTCCTGCTTGGCAGATGATCTCAGTGACCCTCTCGACATGGGAGTCTAAAATATAAACATAAGACAGAATATAATGAAGTAATGATGGCTGTGGAAAACCTCAAACCTTCTGTCCTTTGCATTAAACATAAATCAGTTAGACTCTGCCTTCATACCCAACAGACAAACTCACTCACTCCCCGAGACCACTTACACAGTCTGCTCAAACACAGCTTTCAAAAGCCGGTTCACTGATCATTAAAATGACTGGAAGAACATAACATTGAATAGTTTTTACTGGTTTTATTGTCCTCGTATTGCTGCTGCCTGCTGAGCTTGCACATCACATTGCACTTTATTGTGTTCTTAGTAATTTTATGTTTTATTGTTGTGCCGGTCTTTTCTAACTGTATTTATGCCACAGGGAACTGCCAACTAAACTGCGTTATATTGTTCTTAATATAATGACAATAAAGCTACATTGAAATGATATGCCATCGGTGACGTCAATAGTGGTGTGGAGTGGCAGTCAATATGTTGATTGAAGTCAGCCATAATCCTCTTGAGGTTAGCCTGATTGGAGTCTTCAGCTACAACGAGCGCAGCTTCAGGATTATCAGTCTGTGAGCAGTTCACGTCTTTGTAAAGATGTGACAGGGCAGCATCTGTACTCACCTACTGTAAGAGGCATCTGGCTGATTATCAAGAGGTCTTATCGCCCATGTGGAAGAGCATGATATACATATTTCTCACTTCAAAGTCAAACGTTTTAAAGCATTTTAATGATGGTCTCTTTTTTGTATTATTTATAAAGTAAAAAAAACATTATTAATGTGACTGGTTTACTCTCTTACTAGGGGAACAATACATCAAAAACCAACATTTTGAAGACTACTATGTAAGAATGGTTACAGTAATTTCCCCTCATGTCTGCAGGCTTTTCATACCAGAGCAGGGCCAAAGCATCGCAGGCACAAACCTGCACTATAGCCACATTACATTTCCACAGAGTATTTAGAGATGCCCACGAAAAAAAAGCTCAACAAACTACTTACCCGGTCTTAACATTACATCCATTTCTTCTCCGCATTGAAATATGAAGCATGAATATAAAACTATTTGCCATTTTAACAGCTGAACTACTACACACAAAACGTTTCCTAATTCTTAGTGTATGTGTCCTATAAGATGCTAATTTCCACACTACACTTGTTAAAGTTGCATATTGGACCACAACCGGCTCCAAGCTAGTTATGTTGTCCCAAATCCCTGCTGGTACATCCCAAATTTCACCCATTTTGTGCAATACAATAAAGATAATTACTGTTTCTTTTAGGGCTGCAGCTAACTATTAGTGTCTTCATCATCTAATCATTTGATCTGTAAAATGCCAGAAAGTAGTCTAAGATGTCCATCACAGTTCCCCAAAGCCCAAAGTAACGGCAGCAGATTGCTTGTATCAAGTATCGAATAATGCCTTGTCATTCAATATCCAATTTCGATACATTAGGAGTAAATCTCATCAGCGTCAGCGAGCCAATAAGCATGCAGCCTGCTTCTACCGAGAGATAATACTGCTGATTGGCTGTCTAACATTACACGCCGTAGAGACACGCAGGAAAAACTCTACGTCACGTAGCAGGAGCTGAATAATAAATGAAAGACTTGTGCTTTATGTGTAAAGTAGTTATTTCTTGTTGTTTTATAAAATTGGTATCGTAGGATAGTAGGACTGTTTAGGAACTGGTATCAAAGTCACAGTGTTGGTATCGGTATTGAACATTTTTGAACGATACCCAGCCATAATTAACGGTACAAAATGAGTTTCCAATGGTAGTAGTTTTGTTCATGCACTGATCTTACCTCTTTCTCTGCTTCAGTCACCATGACTACAAAGTTGTCAGGGAAGACCCCCTCCCTGCCCCCGATCTCTCCTCGCCACCAGCCGGGCTCTCCTGTGTCCTGGCAGAGGTCCAATTAACAAAGCGTGAATGACAACACTTTAGTGATCAATTTGTGATCTTTGCTTTGTGACTTTCTGTCTAATTTGCCTAATATGTCTAATAATTCTTTCTTTATTTTCACTTTAACTTTAAAGCACTGTCCAATGTTAAGGTCACTGTACTGTAGTACGAAGGAAGGGATATGTAAAAATGTCTATAATAAAAAAAATTTGAAAAGGGCTCCACCAAAAGAAGTAGATAAAATAAAATAATTCCACTTCTAATCATTTCACAAGCAATTCTCAACGGGGTCCACTAGGTGGCGGCAGCTTTCTAATATAGAGTAGTCTAGGTGGGCAAACTGAAGGAGACATCCTCTATTACCATTGGTACAATTGTGGAATGACTATTAAACTTGGTCAAGCTATGAGACTATTTACATGAACATTAGGTCAGTTGTTCACATGACTATAGTCATTTCACATTGCTTTGGCCCAAAATGCGTTGCCTTTCAAATCAAAAGAGTTTGCATTCATTTGCTATTGAATCATAATATTCATATATATATATATATATATATATATATATATATATATATATATATATATATATATAAATTTCCAATTCAACCAATGTCCAACAGGTGAAGATATCACAGCAGAATGTTGTAGTGGGTTGCTGCATCATGCCAAAATATTTTCCCTCGTTACATTGCAAGGAAGGATATCATGTGTGATGTTGTTGAAATGTTATGGCCAGACAGAGAAGACATTGGATGATCCACACACATACCAATGACACATTTGCAGCATCTTGTTTTTTCTTGCACATCTTGTTCAACAGTTCCTGAGAACTTTGCTGTTGTATATTTTTTTTCAGCACTAGCTTCCTCTGTGTATTCGTGGTTGGCTGGTGTGAACATACGTTGAGCAAGCATAGTGTATGCCATGGCTGACATCAATACCATTCAGCTGCTGAATAATCACCTTCTTCAGGTCACATAGAGTGATGTGCTGAATGTACCATGTGGTGTGAGGAGTGTACTTAAGAGTTTTGACAGTTGTAATTTAGTTTCAGTAAATGTGCCCAAAGCGATTGAGGAAAAAGTGAAACTGAACACCCCAGATTCATCATAGCTCAACCGCTTGTCAGAGGCCGCTGAGCCAAGCCAACAGAGTGTATCTTTATGTTCTGCCTGGTTACCGTGGAATCTTTTATTCCTGAATGGCAGTGACCCTTTAGGAGGGACACTATTATCCAATTCTCTGGAGTAAAACAGTCAGCTGAGACGACTGAATGGGGATGATGTGGGACATAAAGGTGCTACTGTTAATGAGTCATTGTACACAATAGACAATCAGACGAGACAAGACTAAATATGTTCGCCAACAACCTTTTTTTCCATGAAGAAGACGAGACGATGGCGAGACTGTATCAATGTCCAAAAAGGCTGACGAAGACTAAATTAACATGCATTATTGTTGACGAAAAAAGACTAAAATGTTTTGCATAAAATAAAAACTATTCATTCACTATTCATTACACACTTTTAATGCAAAGTTAGCATTGTCCGAGATCTCACAACCATCTGTGTTATGACAACTTGACATTAACCTAGACAACATAACCTGTCATAAATATGTCATACTAAACTTTAATAAACTATTTAGCTTGATGTGTTA
>JABXJD010003581.1:0-14133 GCA_013375575.1 Percina caprodes
AACCTGTCGTTCTCTCTCTAACCTGTCTCTCTCTCTCTCTAACCTGTCTCTCTCTCTCTAACCTGTCTCTCTCTCTCTCTAACCTGTCTCTCTCTCTCTCTAACCTGTCTCTCTCTCTCTCTAACCTGTCTCTCTCTCTCTCTAACCTGTCTCTCTCTCTCTCTAACCTGTCTCTCTCTCTAACCTGTCTCTCTCTCTAACCTGTCTCTCTCTCTCTCTAACCTGTCTCTCTCTCTAACCTGTCTCTCTCTAACCTGTCTCGAACCTGTCTCTCTCTCTAACCTGTCGTTCTCTCTCTAACCTGTCTCTCTCTCTCTCTCTAACCTGTCTCTCTCAGAGTCTTCTGTCTGTCTAACCTGTGTGTAAAAGAGCGGTGGCGTCTATTCTGCTCATTGTCTGATTGCTGTGTGTTTACTTGTGTTTGTCTCTTGTCTTTTCTTGTAGAACTGTCTGCTGTAATAAGGAATTTATCCTCGCTGTGGGATGAATAAAGTATCTCTAATCTGAATCAGGTTTCAGGTAAATCACGGTACCGTCTGGATGTCTGTACCGTATGGATGGTTTCGTGGGTATGGTACCATCTGGATGGTTTCAGGTACGTATGGTACCATCTGGATGTATAGTACCATCTGGATGGTTTCAGGTACGTATGGTACCATCTGGATGTATAGTACCATCTGGATGAACGGTACCATCTGGATGGTTTCAGGTACGTGGTACTGGATGTACGGTACCGTCTAGATGTAAGGTACCGTCTGGATGGTTTCAGGTACGTGCGGTACCGTCTGGATTGTTTTAATGTGTAGGTAGCTAACATTAGCAGATAACATCTATACGGAACACTGCAATACTAGCATTACATTATCAAACCAAGCAGGGCCGGATTAACAATCTGATGTGCCCCTGGGCAACAAGACTCAAGACCCCCCAGCACAACTCTCAGCATACACTGTGTAGTGTGTTGTAACGTAACGTCACCGAAACAGCGACCCTCTGTAAAAGTTAGGATTTCAAACCTGCCCGTTGTAATATTCTGTATTATGCTGGTCTTCTCTTTACTAAAATCAATACTAATCAAAGGACAGAATGCTCTTACAAATCACGAGGGAGTGATTTGACTTTTGGCTGACGTGACAGACGCGCTCTTGTTGATGCTGACTCACCTTTAGCATACGTTACATTCATTACAACTTTAAATTAAACGTGTATTTAAACTTCATCAGGGAAAATGACTTCACTTTCAGAGGCTCTGGGGCAGACTCGCTGTGGCAGACCGTGGTGAACTTGGTTTTATATAAATCCAAGTTTACCACGGTCTGCAACAGCTCGTCCTCGCTCCAGAAAGCTACAGACATGATTTATCATAATGTTTTGATTCAACAGGTTGCAAAATCAAATACAAATTCAAGCATTGAATCCAAAATTCAAGCACTTTTCAAGGATTTTAAGCACCCGTCGCAACCTGGTTCCAATTCTTGTTGTTGTCACTATTTAAAACATTGTCCTTCTGTCGCTCTGTGACATGAGTGATCAAGGTCTACCATTGGTCGAATAAGCGCAATGACGTCAGTGTTGGCCTTTCCCCATTGATGATTACCCTTTTAAACTATATCACAACTACATCGTCACTGTATTGCCTATCAATCAGCTGATTAACTTCCTCAGTACATGGTGGATGTTGTTGCTGCTGACACCCATTTCAGCTGTTTTAATGCACGGGCTTAGCAGCACAAACAGAATAGACTACAAGCATATGAAAGGCACACCGCTGTGTGTGTGAGTGTGTGTGTGTATGTGTGCGTCAGAGTGTGTGTGTGCCTGCAGCTAAGTTTGAATTATATGTGGCAAACTAAGATAAACAGTTAAACCCAACTAAACTGCAGACAGCTTTTGTGTTAGCTTGTCACTTCACCAAGCAATTGTACAGTACTCGTTTAAAGCATAACGACAGAGGGGGAGAGACTGGGACAGACATTAAAATATCTCTTTCAACATGTCTACGTAAATGTGTATGCTTGTTGAACAGGTGCATTGATAAAGTGTTGCCGTTATTGCACTAACTTAGCCTACAGTAATGAGTTGTGTCCACAGCAGCCTCTCTGATCTGCTGTCCGCTGACTTCACTTTGTGTGTGTGTGTGTGTGTGTGTGTGTGTGTGTGTGTGTGTGTGTGCGTGCGTGCGTGAAACTCAGCCCCGACACAGAGCAGAGTGCAAGGTGATGATAACTACCAAGAGTTTTAGCCCATCTGCAAGGTTAGTACTAGGGATAATCATTTTCTCCCTCCCCAACTGAATAAAGATAATCAACTAATGTATGAACCTGGTTGGACTGATACCCCAATTTCCAAAGAAAGTGTAGTAATCAATACCGTTTAGTAGCATATTACAACATGAGTAGCAGTAATACAGTAGTAGTAGTAGTTGTAGCAGTATTTAGATGAAGCATGCAAACAAAATTCAACTGCAGAGGCAGATTTGTGTTCTATTTCATTTCAAGATTTTAACAGAAGTCAAGCAAAACTAATAATCCCATTAGTCAGGACATTGAGTAGAATTTGACATAGTCTGTAGGCAATACTGTACATGTACATACCCACATCAGAAGACTTCTCCCCCCAGTCCCCAGACAGAGTTTTGGGTTTGGGGGGCAATGATGGCTCAAAGTCGAGCTTTGGTCGTGTGGAAGGCACCTCTCCATTGTGCCTGTAGATAAGAGGGAGACATGGAAAAGATAGACAAGAAACAACAGGAAAGGACTCTTCTAGCTCGACATCGCCAGAACAAATTGCAAATGCTTATTAAGTTATTCTTGAACCTCTATGTTCATTTTCTATTTCCAAGGCCGGTGACTAAAATGCCTCTGGACTCAATTGAAAAGACCTACAACCAATCAGAGCAGCAAACCGTAATGTAGCACTGAGAGACGGACAAATGTAAACTGACGACAGCTGTGATTGTGTAGCATCAACATGTCTGCGAGCACGTGTTTCTCTTTTTGGCATCAGAATTTTAAAATTGTCCTTCAACATAAAGTTCCACTCCTGCTGCCATTTTGCTTCAATCTCGTTGTACATGTGTATAATAACAATAAAAGGCATTGTATTCTATACATATATAAGACAGGACTAACACTGGCGCTGTATGGACAGCACTAGAGTTCACAGCATAAAGGTCAATGGCATTCAGACAGATGGACGAGAGGCTGGATGAACAAATGCTGGACTGAGAGATTGAATAGACTTACTTGTGGCTTGGCGAGGGAGCAAGAGGCTTCTCTGGCCTTTTTGGTGGGATGCCACCCAGCCTGCCTTTCCCAGGTGGGGGGACCGGCTTCTTGGGCGGGACCAAAGGCGCTGCAGGCTTGGATGGTTTGTGATCTGGCGTTGGCTTGTCAACTGAAACAGGAACAGAAGAGTTGAGAGAGGTGAGAGAATAGTAGATGGACCCCATTTTGATGAAATTGTGAATGATAAAAGAGAAACACAGTGCCAGAGAAGAGATATTGTACACATACTGTATATAATAAAAAATACCATTGTATCCTGGACAGTCTCCAAGAGAACATTGCATCTGACTAATTTTCACCTTCCTGCAAATTACATACACATAAACTGAGGCCAATTATTTTAAGTCTGAGTCACAAAAAGTCCATTTGTTTCTGTGCAGAGCAGAAACAACCAAGACAAACTGATGTTCAACAAGCTTGTCTGCTGATAAAGTGTATTCACAGATGAACTTTATCAAGTCAACAGTAGGTACTGTTTCATGCTTTTTTTTAATTTTTTTTATTTAGGACAAATTGAAATGCTTTTTGGGATTTTCCGCCATCTTTTAGCGTTTTAAATGGTTTTTTGTGTATGTTATACATGTATAAATTATTAACAAAACCAACTTCACTTCAAGTGGAGGCTTCTCTCCCCCCCTCTCCCACTTTTTACTAACTTCTTAAAAGTGTCTCGCCCACATTCCGGTAAACTATTGAAGTAGACCCCAGGAGTACAAATACAACACTGGAAAAAGTATAATGGGGGCTCTTTAACATTATGAGCTGCTGTACCAGAGCATAAAAAGGAGTAGGATTTTGAATGCTGTTAATTAAACAGACACATTAGTTCATGATGAAACATGGTGTTGGTGCAATGTGGACACACAAGACACACCTGGCCTAGAGTGCACTGAAATTAACACTATGATCCAAATAGAAAACAGTGTTTTTTCCTCAACATTATGCTCGGAAAAGTGCAGTTGTCATTACGCATTCAACACTGTTCTGATCTCCCTCTCTCTCTATTACTATCATGTAGCCTCTTTCACAAAAAGATTCAGAAACAGATGCAATGAAGGTCCGGCTTTATTCACAGAAAACCAAGTAAAGGCAGCAGAATGCCACCCTGGGTGTGATCTCACAGGGCCTTCTGGGAGCAGAAGAGACGTGACATGTAATACAACAGCGCCGGTGTTTAATGTGTGTGCGCCAGTCAGCATAGTTAAAGGTCCCATGACATGGAGCTCTTTGGATGTTTTTATCTGAAGTCTCTTTTATATAGACCTTAGTGGTCCCCTAATACTGTATCTGAAGTCTCTTTTATATAGACCTTAGTGGTCCCCTAATACTGTATCTGAAGTCTCTTTATATAGACCTTAGTGGTCCCCTAATACTGTATATGAAGTCTCTTTTATATAGACCTTAGTGGTCCCTAATACTGTATATGAAGTCTCTTTTATATAGACCTTAGTGGTCCCTAATACTGGATCTGAAGTCTCTTTTATATATACCTTAGTGGTCCCTAATACTGTATCTGAAGTCTCTTTTATATAGACCTTAGTGGTCCCCTAATACTGTATCTGAAGTCTCTTTTATATAGACCTTAGTGGTCCCCTAATATTGTATCTGAAGTCTCTTTTATATAGACCTTAGTGGTCCCTAATACTGTATCTGAAGTCTCTTTTATATAGACCTTAGTGGTCCCTAATACTGTATCTGAAGTCTCTTTTATATAAACCTTAGTGGTCCCCTAATACTGTATCTGAAGTCTCTTTTATATAGACCTTAGTGGTCCCCTAATACTGTATCAGAGCTATATATACAGTATATACACACACACACACACACACACACACACACACACACACACACACACACACACACACACACACACACACACACACACATCTACTACAAGCTACAATGGAAGTTAATAGGACAATTGTCCAGCTTGTATTTACCTTCACAAAGGGCTCGTTTTGCTACTGACAGACTCAGATTAATATTCTAAGTGTCTGACAACATTATGGAAAGGATTTCTAAGGAGGTTGACTTTTCTGTTTTTCTTGTTTTGACACATACATACATCCGCAAAACTGCATTCACTGAACCCACTAGACTCCATTTAAAAAAGGAATAATTTAGCGTGTATAGAGCAACATATTTTCACATATAAATCAGTAAACTATGTGTTTATTTCAACCAAAACTAGAGTTGTGATGGTTGGAAAAGTGGAAAGACGACCCAAAACGGCTTTTCAAGATTTTTTATAGCCAAACTGTTAGTAGTCATGCTCCTTTCTATTGTGTAATTAAATTGGTGTTATCAATTTCATAATCATCTTAGAATTACTGTTTCTCCATTAAAACAATAACTAAATGTTTGTTTAGATGTTGTGCCAGTTCTGACAAAATCTACATTTATTTGACCTATTACCATTTGATAATTATGTATTCACTGTTATTGTAAATCAGTTTTAATATTGATTTTAAAAACTAGTTGACAAAACTAATTTCCAATGAAAGACTCAGATCTGAAATTCTTGCACGGTGCAAAATATGCAACATCGACACACACGCGCGCACACACACACACGCGCGCGCACACCCCTTCCTGTGTGCGACACAGTAAGCTAGAATCTGAGAATCTTTTCTCCTTGCCAGAACGACTTGAGAGAGCTCGCCATGTGATTACATAACTAAAACCAACTGACCGCAGGTGTGAATGTATCCTGTAATCCCAGAAGGACCACAGAAGCTTTCATTCCTATCTATTAAGAACCAGTTCATTTTACTCTAATTGAATTTTCATCCCTAGTTTTCCAGTATTATTTTCTATCATGTGGGGATTGTTGGTGCCTACTTTGATTTCATATATCAGTTTTGTCTATGCTGATTTTGAACGTGTTGATAATTATAATATAGGAAAATATTATCCCTTTAATTCAATTATTCAAACTCTGTAGATTAAAAAAATAAAACCAATCAAAAAATAGAAGTGGCATACAATCTTTGCACTAATTGGAGTTTATTATTGTATTGGAAAAATTTGTGAATATTTTTTTCACGTATTGCACCGTTGGTAAAAGGGAAACGCATTTTCAATTCCTCTGGATGTCTGGCACATTTTGACAATAAAGTTGACTTGAACTTGTGTGGAGCTTTTATGCTGCTTGTGAGCTTACTTTAGAATCTAAAATGTGGGTACAAAGTGATGAAATGAGATGAGGACAGTAGAGATGGATGTGAGGATTAAAAAGCTCCTACCTTTGAAGTCTGGCATGATGGACAGAGGCTTCTTGTCGGCACCGGAACCTCCGGCTTGGGAGCTGAAAAACAGAACATGGTCCACAGAACGTCACTGGGACTGTCTGATCCAAGACTCACCAGACAATGAGAAGGAAAACACACACACACACACACACACACACACACACACACTCTGACAAGTGAAACAAAGTAAACTACTGCTCGCTTGACAAAAGCATGCACTCACTCACTCACTCACTCACCACTCACTCACTCCTCCTCACTCACTCACTCACTCACTCACTCACTCACTCACCACTCACTCACTCACTCACTCACTCCTCACTCACTCCACTCACTCACTCACTCACTCACTCACTCACTCACCACTCACTCCACATGCATACATACACCACACCACACTCTACCAGGCATTGGGAGACATAAAGTAACATACACATAGATTTAACATTGATCTCTATCTGGCACACACTGTACTGTGCATGTATAGCTGAATGCACTTATTTGTGGTTTTGATTGCATGAGACATACACACTTGAAAAGAATCTTAACACAGACAGGAAGTCATGGACAGACACATTCAATGATTCACTGTCTCAGAAACCGACATACACGCATCACACTGCAACCCGATGAAAGCGAACCGTTACTTCCTGTGCAGACTAGAAAAACAATGATGCAAGTGTGCATTTTGCAAACTGTAGATCTTGGTGCCGATATGAAGCACTGCTGCTTTAACAGTGACACTGACCTGCATTTGTTGTGTTTTGGTGAAAGAAAAACCAGAAAACACACTAAGAGAAACCGCCATGTCAATCTGGAACAGGGGTGTCTTTGAAAACTTTTCCTGTATTGTACAAGTTTACATTTAGAGCCTGGTCCTTTGTGTGAATTGTATTTATGTGCTTACTGTACTATTTAAAAACCCAATGACCACAGTTGAAGCAGATTAAAGATTAAAGATATACGACTAAGCATTTTCAATATTCCCAATCATCACGAAGGCTGTCAGGATCTTGTAGGATCACCAGTCCTCTTTCAAGGTCTGACAGTTTTGTTTTTGTTTTTTTTAACTGCTTTTAATACCCAGCTCTCAGTCATATTCTCATTTATATAGTCTCACTCCAATATATGTCTCAGTTGTGATATTCCAAAACTAAGACAAAGTCAGGAATTAGCCCATCAACATCTGACATTTGTAAACCAGTCTACAGACAGTAACTTCATTACGCCTGGATGATTTTCTAATCCCTGATCCGAATGTTAAAACTGAAAACACTTCTTTATGTTGAACGTCTTCTTTAAATGAGATAATCTGTTACAATGAAATGTGCTGTGACTGTAACCGACACACAATGAGATACTACAACTACAGATCCTACCAGTGTGCCTCTGCATATTCATAGGCAGTATATGGTAAATGTATTACATTTAGTGAGCTTCTGTTGGAACCACCCACAAAGTAGAACCATTTCCTCCCACTTACTGCTGAGTGGGTAGGATTTAATGAGGTGGAGGGTGTCAAGTGTTACTTACCTATGCTTTTTGACGGTGGAGGTGGCTTTTTCGGCTTCTGGGGGCAAGAGAGGGGGAGAGATGAAAAATAGTTCAGAGTGACTGACATATTTTATCTCAAATACAGAAATCCCAAGCCCGAAGGATGAGTGTTAGAACAACTAACTAGGCAAGTGTCTTTGCTAGTTTAAGGATGGTTTAAGGATGCTGTCATGTCGGTTTCTGCCCATATTCACTGAGCTAATCGTCATTACAATTCTGACATTCTGTCTTTCAGACCTGTTATTGCCTTTTTTATTACCTCCAGAATCTTCCAGGAGATACTGCACCACGGTGTTCTACGCCTGTACTTGATGAAGATGCTGAGCCAAAGTCTTTCTCTGTTTACTACAAGCTAGATTAGGCAACAGGGTCGGGGCTAAGCAGAAACGAATGTGTGCTTTACACTTAGAACTTGAAAGGACCCGTGGGAACCTTACCTAAAGGAAAACCTACCTGACCATGACATGCATAAATACGAGCTCTGAACTGAAAGGGATCCAAAGGCAGTCACAACCAGCAGGGATTTTTTTTTCTTTTGAAATGATTACGACACACCACGTGTTTAGAGCTGATAGCGAGTTCACTCGAATCCACCCGGCTATTAGACATATTGACATACAAAGACTATGTGGTCTTTTCTCATGAGACACACTGACAGCTTACCTCTTCTGAGTCCTGCTTGGCAGATGATCTCAGTGACCCTCTCGACATGGGAGTCTAAAATATAAACATAAGACAGAATATAATGAAGTAATGATGGCTGTGGAAAACCTCAAACCTTCTGTCCTTTGCATTAAACATAAATCAGTTAGACTCTGCCTTCATACCCAACAGACAAACTCACTCACTCCCCGAGACCACTTACACAGTCTGCTCAAACACAGCTTTCAAAAGCCGGTTCACTGATCATTAAAATGACTGGAAGAACATAACATTGAATAGTTTTTACTGGTTTTATTGTCCTCGTATTGCTGCTGCCTGCTGAGCTTGCACATCACATTGCACTTTATTGTGTTCTTAGTAATTTTATGTTTTATTGTTGTGCCGGTCTTTTCTAACTGTATTTATGCCACAGGAACTGCCAACTAAACTGCGTTATATTGTTCTTAATATAATGACAATAAAGCTACATTGAAATGATATGCCATCGTGGTGTCAATAGTGGTGTGGAGTGGCAGTCAATATGTTGATTGAAGTCAGCCATAATCCTCTTGAGGTTAGCCTGATTGGAGTCTTCAGCTACAACGAGCGCAGCTTCAGGATTATCAGTCTGTGAGCAGTTCACGTCTTTGTAAAGATGTGACAGGGCAGCATCTGTACTCACCTACTGTAAGAGGCATCTGGCTGATTATCAAGAGGTCTTATCGCCCATGTGGAAGAGCATGATATACATATTTCTCACTTCAAAGTCAAACGTTTTAAAGCATTTTAATGATGGTCTCTTTTTTGTATTATTTATAAAGTAAAAAAAACATTATTAATGTGACTGGTTTACTCTCTTACTAGGGGAACAATACATCAAAAACCAACATTTTGAAGACTACTATGTAAGAATGGTTACAGTAATTTCCCCTCATGTCTGCAGGCTTTTCATACCAGAGCAGGGCCAAAGCATCGCAGGCACAAACCTGCACTATAGCCACATTACATTTCCACAGAGTATTTAGAGATGCCCACATGAAAAAGCTCAACAAACTACTTACCCGGTCTTAACATTACATCCATTTCTTCTCCGCATTTGAAATATGAAGCATGAATATAAAACTATTTGCCATTTTAACAGCTGAACTACTACACACAAACGTTTCCTAATTCTTAGTGTATGTGTCCTATAAGATGCTAATTTCCACACTACACTTGTTAAAGTTGCATATTGGACCACAACCGGCTCAAAGCTAGTTATGTTGTCCCAAATCCTGCTGGTACATCCCAAATTTCACCCATTTTGTGCAATACAATAAAGATAATTACTGTTTCTTTTAGGGCTGCAGCTAACTATTAGTGTCTTCATCATCTAATCATTTGATCTGTAAAATGCCAGAAAGTAGTCTAAGATGTCCATCACAGTTCCCAAAGCCCAAAGTAACGACAGCAGATTGCTTGTATCAAGTATCGAATAATGCCTTGTCATTCAATATCAATTTCGATACATTAGGAGTAAATCTCATCAGCGTCAGCGAGCCAATAAGCATGCAGCCTGCTTCTACCGAGAGATAATACTGCTGATTGGCTGTCTAACATTACGCCGTAGAGAACGCAGGAAAAACTCGTCACGTAGCAGGAGCTGAATAATAAATGAAAGACTTGTGCTTTATGTGTAAAGTAGTTATTTCTTGTTGTTTTATAAAATTGGTATCGTGGGATAGTAGGACTGTTTAGGAACTGGTATCAAAGTCACAGTGTTGGTATCGGTATTGAACATTTTGAGCGATACCCAGCCATAATTAACGGTACAAAATGAGTTTCCAATGGTAGTAGTTTTGTTCATGCACTGATCTTACCTCTTTCTCTGCTTCAGTCACCATGACTACAAAGTTGTCAGGGAAGACCCCCTCCCTGCCCCGATCTCTCCTCGCCACCAGCCGGGCTCTCCTGTGTCCTGGCAGAGGTCCAATTAACAAAGCGTGAATGACAACACTTTAGTGATCAATTTGTGATCTTTGCTTTGTGACTTTCTGTCTAATTTGCCTAATATGTCTAATAATTCTTTCTTTATTTTCACTTTAACTTTAAAGCACTGTCCAATGTTAAGGTCACTGTACTGTACTGTGAAGGAAGGGATATGTAAAAATGTCTATAATAAAAAAATTTGAAAAGGGCTCCACCAAAAGAAGTAGATAAAATAAAATAATTCCACTTCTAATCATTTCACAAGCAATTCTCAGCAGGGTCCACTAGGTGGCGGCAGCTTTCTAATATAGAGTAGTCTAGGTGGGCAAACTGAAGGAGACATCCTCTATTACCATTGGTACAATTATTATTTTTTATTATCACCACTATCATTTGCCATCATTATCATCATCATCATGACTAACCAGTAACTTCGGCGTCCATAATTTTCATCAAGATGTTCTAATCCACTGACCACATTCCATCCCTACTCTTTAAATTGTGGCCACATCGGTTTCCATGATTCATTCCATTACATTCACAGAGGTAGTCACAATGTTATTATTGCACAAAAGGGTCCAGGCAAATTTATGTCTTTGAAGTACTGTCCTTCTGATGTTTTCCTAAAAGAACTAACATGCAGTACTCTTAACCACAATGTTTTCAGGGATACACTTTGAAGGAGGAAGATGCTTGCTGTGGTCGATGTGTTCCCACTGCCTGCTTCATGCAAAGGCCAGATGGAAAACTGATCAGTTTGCAGGTAGGGGCTTAGCAGAAAAGACAATGCTTTGCTCATAAACCCTGTCACACACATTTGCTGTTGCAGAGAAACTTAGTAATGATGTTTTTTATATATTTTGACTTTTTTTAAACTATTTTTTATTATGCTATAAAATACTGTTCTATGTAATGATATGATATGCTATACCAAACAAATCTACAAAAAATTCAGTTGTTACTCCTCTGTATATAGAAGAGGTGTATATAGTGTACATATGACTATTATTACTTATTCTTATTTTTCAGTTCCTATTATATTTTGACTATATACCTTACTATACTACTATACTAAACTTAAGTATATTATGCTATGTTATATCACACTATACTATACTATTTTATCCTATACTTTACTATGGTGTGCCAAAATAAAGAAACAGACTAATAAAGTTTGTCTATATTAGAAATAAAATATGTTGTCTTCATTTGTTTACTGAAGTAAATTTTTATGGCGAAAACTGTTTTTTCAGCAGCATAAACACTGTATGTACACTGTACGTGTGTCCCTCTCTCCCTCTAGGTAAACACCACTAGCGAGGATGGTTGCAACCTGTATACCTGTGGTGTAAACAATAAAGGGGATCTTGTCCTGCAAACCAAAGTGACCACCTGCCCTCCTTTTAACCGCCAAACTTGTCTGGACCAGGGGGTATGGCCGCTACACAATCTGCTCTTCATCCGTCTCCCAGTATTCCCACTGCTGTGTCTGCCATAAATTTGTATTGAATGTTTCTCTCCTGATTGCTTTCAGGGAAAAGTCAGCCAGATTGGAAAAACCTGCTGTGAGATGTGTAGATAGAGTTATGTCATCTGCAAGATTGTTACACTATTTTGAAAAATGTGGATGCTCTGATTTTAATAACAGTGCGATATGTGAAGGCACGGAGCCAGAGTGTCGGAGGACAGTAGGCAGCTTCTTCATCAAAGTGGATGATTGCCAATCAGAAAACCAGATAGAATTGCACTACTGTGGGTAAGAGACCACACACACACACACACACACAGACACCCACACACACACACACACACACACACAGGATGATTAATACTTTCCCTTCCTAGGATTAGCCTGCAAAGTTCAATGAAATCATACTGTAACACCGTCCCTCACCATTCCAACCTTTCTGTCTCTCCCTGTGGTGGTGTCCATCTGTCTGTCTGTCTGTCTGTCTGTCTGCCTGTCTGCCTGCCAGGGCAAATGTCGCAGTAAGTCCATGTACTCCCTGGAGAGGGATGCTGTGGAGCAGGAGTGTGTGTGCTGTGCGGCTGTGGAGACGGAGCCTCTCAGTGTTCCAATGCTGTGTGCCAACGGCACTCGTAGTCACCAGACTGTCCTGTCTGTCACTGCATGCGACTGTCTGTCCAAACATTGTACCTAGAGAAAAAGAGAGAGTGAACGAGAGAGAGAGAGAGAGAGAGAGAGAGTTTATAAATGTAGATGGTATGTGTGTATTCAAGTAAAATGTACCCATTTAAATAATAACATAAATAACAATAAAACAAACCTGCTAGTTTCTGTAAGCCCTACTTTTTTTATCTGTGTTTTGGTGTAATGTGAATATTCTTATTATGATGTATGTTGTTTGGATTTTTGAATAATTTAAAAGTGATAACAGGTTTTCTTCAGGTTTTTCAACAATTTAAAAAAAAAAGATTGATCAATGTTGAATCAATTTTTTACATTTTTATCAATTAAATCATCAGAAATACCAGTGGTAGAATGTAACTATGTATAGTTTCTAAAACCTTAGTACAACTTTAAAGTACATGTACTTAAGTAATTTCATTTCATAGTACTTTTCCACTTCCAATCCACTACAATTCAGATGGAAATGTACCTTTACGTAGCTACATTTTGCTACTTCATAATACATTGGTGATTTTAGAGGCTTATTAAGAGGATTTATTCTCAGCCACCTAAACATGATAATAATACAAACTTATTTTTTAAAATCAGTTATAGTGCTTTAAATTAGAGTTTGCAAATGTATCTGTTAGTGACAAAGGACAAACAATTACAGTTTCAAAGGGCTAGAAACCAGACAGGTTTAATATCCTGTGTGCCATGCACCTGTAACCTGTAGTTTTGGCCAATTGGTGGTAGTGCCAGACTCCTGCCTTAGGCTGAGTCTTGGTCTATCTAATCTGTCAGAGGAAGTGCAAGAGTGCAGTTGTGTGTTAAATTTAACGTTGGTAGTCCCCAGAGAATAAAGTAGTGATTTCATGGCGCAGATTAGAACCCAAATTGAAACCATTGTGTAGAACAGCGTGTAAAATTGGTTGTTATTATTGTGACTTTATAAAGTGTCAGGTTTAGTTCCATCTAGTGTAAATAAAAAGTCAAAAACGTTATTTTACGTTGTTGTTCAGTAGCTAGCTCAGAGATTATCGGCTAATGAAATACTGATTTGCAGGAGAGGTTAACACTTTGCAAGGCACTGTATCTGTGTCACATTCTCATATGGGGCTGAGCCCCCTAAAGTCTGAATCTTGCCCCTGTCGACGTAATACATACTTATCACACTACATTTTCACAGTTGCACAAAATAAAAGGGTTGCTGATATTGCAGTTTTATATTTCAAGAAATTATAATTAAAAGCTTTGTTGCTGTTGTTGTTTTTTGCTGCTGCATCTGAGATGCGTGCCT